>JAPYZE010007663.1:0-10923 GCA_030522805.1 Leptomastidea abnormis
AACTGTTATTTTCAAATTTTTTCAACAACTTTAAACCGATGAAATCTATCGCTCAAAAAAGCGTCCGTCGAGTACGAATTTGGGCGCTAATGGGTTAAACGTAATATGCATAAAAATAGATAAAAAATTAATTAAAGCCGATAGAAATACATTACATTTATATTAAGTGAAATATATAAACAAATTTCAATATTTTTTAACAAATTAATGCAATTTACTATTAAGTCTGAATAGTCAATGAATTCAAAATAATAATAAGTATTTGTATTATCTAATAAGTAATAACTTTAATAAAAAAGCAATTACATTTTAATATTTATTTACAATAGCAATAAGGAAGTTAATGACTATATCTTTAGCAGTCTTAGAATAATATACAAATATTAAAGACAACTTGCACAAGATAATCGCAGTGGATAAAATTGACACGAGCAATATTTTTCGTATAATTCATATTTATAACTTATTTATCGTACACACCTATATCGTCAACATGGGGCAAGAAGATTTTCTAGATTTTCCGGAACAAGAAGATACCATAGATTTATTAGGGCAAGATAGATCTCCAGATTTTTCAAGGTAAATGAGTTCTTTTTCACAATTTTGATTTGAAATGTCACTTTCTTGTTTCGAATCGTGAAAAAAAATAAATCACTTAGCATTAAAAGCAGTGTTTCTTAACAAAGTGGCTTTACTGCAGATCAAATTCAACTTTTATTGAGAAAAAAAGGCTTCCCATACCCCATACTATTATGTTTCATTGATAAATTGGAAGATCAAGATTTACCAACAAAGGAAAATTTTTATAGCAAATTGTATGAGAGTGAAAATTCTAACTCTGATTATACAGATGCGCAAAATATATGGAAAATATTTGATATCAAAACTCTTGGAGATTGCTCAGATTTATATCTAAAGAGTGATGTTTTACTACTAGCAGATGTCTTTAAAAATTTTCGTTCAACATGTATGGAAGCATGTACACTGAACTCAGCACATTACTACAGTACTCCAGGTCTTACCCATGTTACCATCCCAATGCGATGCTCAAATGTACACAAGTAGAGTTACGACTTTCAATTGAAATTGATATGCTCTTATTAATTGAAAAAGATATTAGAGAAGGAATATGTCGGTACTGCAATCGGTATGCGAAAGCAAACAAGAAATATATGTTTGAAGGATATAATCCAGAAGAAGAAGAAAAATATCTTACGTATTTTATGATGCGAATAATCTTCATGGTTGGGCAATGACTCAATATCTACCAACTGGAAATTTTCAGTGGGTTAAAAGTCTAGATGATCCATTGTTTTTCAACGTAGCAGATGATTGTAGCTATGGTTATATATTAAAAGTAGATTTCGAGTCCCCATGGGGTATTCATGATGAACACAAGGATTTACCTTTCTTAAATGTAGGTGTTTCTCTCTTTCTTTCGATTAACCTTTCTGTTTCTAAAACAATGATCTATCATACAGTGCCTCCTGGTTCGAAGCAAGAGAAACTCTTAACCACTCTACATGATAAGCAACGATACGGCATACACTATCGAGCACTTAAGCAAGCTTCACAAGATGGATTGATTCTTCGAAAAGTGTATAGAGCAATTCATTTTAATCAAAATCCTCGGCTTAAGTCATACGTTGATTTAAATACTGAGAAAAGAAAAAAAAGCAAAAAACGAATTTGAAAAATTATTTTTTAAACTTATGATTAACGCGGTTTACAGTAAAACAATGAAAAATGAACGAAAAAGAGTTGGTGTAAAACTCGTTCACAAGTGGAAAGAACGATATAGTGCCGAAGTAACTAATTGCTAAGCCAAATTTTTATAGTCGTTTAATTTTTGCTGAAAATCTAGTTGCTATTCAACTTTCGCGAACGCATGTAACGATAACAAAACCAAATTATGTAGGATTAAGCGTACTCGATATATAAAAAATATTAAGGGGATGGATAAGCCGGTAACCCTACTTACCAGCATAATCGTATTTAAACAATTTTGTAATAAAAACAGCGTAAATTTTGCAAAACCCAAGATCATATGCACTTCCTTAGAATATTATCTATCATATAAAAAATTTTTAAATCATAAAATTTTTTATATGATAGATAATGTTTTAAGGAAGTGCATATGATCTAGGGTTTTATTAAATTTTACGCTGCTTTTATTAAAAAAAAATTAATAAGTACGGTAATGTCGGTAATGTAGTGTGACATCTGCCTGTGCACATAAATAGTATATTTTATTTTTAAATTAAAATATTAAAAAAATTCATCATTTTTTATTTAAATAATTAGTCATTCATAGCATATAAGTAATTGTTTGCTTGAGATTTAAATTTCATTTTTGCTATATGACGTTACGTCTGTCATAACTGTATCTATAGCGCGTCGCAACTTACTGCTATTACTCCTACTGCCTGCGAAAAGATATAGGTATACTCATGTGTAATGCGAATAGAGTAGAGAGAATAAGCGAGCACCAGTACTGCGTATGTGCTACCACTGATTTCTTCGTTGCGTGCGTACAGATCAATTAAAATCACTTTTTTAATAAACAGCCATAACTTTTTTCATAATTAATCATTCTTTATGAAATTTTATATACGTACTCTTGACCAGTAAGTGCTGCTGTATGTGTAGTTACACGTTGATCCGTACATATGTAAATGAGTTAGGACGAGTTAAAAATAAAAATAATATTTCCGACAAATCATCATCATTAATATATATCTCGCTCGCAAGCAAAGATCATGCGATGACGAGAGAGGAGAAGCAGCGGGCGGCGAAGTTTGCCGAAGATGCCCGAAGTTAACCGAAATCATCATCCAAGAGGACCAGCTCGAAGCAGCATCAACTCCGAGCAATCTCGTGCGAGCGGATGGGGCCAGCGGACGTTTTAGGGATCCGCTCCCTAGCCAAGTATGCTCCCGGGTACTCCTTTGGCCGCACTCTTGCGCTATAACATAGAGTGTTTGCCATAGCGTTATAAAACCAAACTTGCTTGCGCACGTGCGCTTTTCATTTGCAAATTTAATTTCATTCTCTTTTTCTTTTTAAATAAAGGATGGCTCTATGCCATAAAAATACCAAATAACATTCTTTTATTTTTGGTTGAATTGAATATTGCCTTTTATTTTATTTCGAATAATAATGATAATTTAACTTAATCTATTAAATTGAAATATTTTACAATTGAATATTACTCATTTATTTGATGCTACTATTTGAATATATTTGCTGGCTTATCGCCTTATTGAACTTATGGAAATGGTTTGTTCTACCTGAGATAAACTTCTATTCCAAATCTCCTTTTTCCAGCATATGACCGTCGAACGGCCTTGGCCGGGAGCGGGGAGTGCTTGCCTTCCTGAACTTTCTTTTACATGTCATTAAAGCTTGCCTCACGTGGGAACCTGATTGGTAGGAAACTCATTTTTCATTTCATAAAAGTGTTCATTATATTTTTTTGTTAGGCGCGAGTGAATTTTATTGTATATACGCGTTTAACTGGCGACCGTGATAAATCAAAGGTGTCATAGTAGGTTGTCGGTATACTACATCCCCTTAATTTACGATTTTCATTATTCATATAAGAAAAAGCGATTTGGTGATGAATGTAAACTTTTTATACAGATACAGATAGTTTAGTCTATGAAATATGTACTATTGATATTTATAAGGTAAGGAAAAATAATATTGCAAAATTTGATACATCGGATTATCCGAAAAATAATTCATATGAAATACGGCGAATGAATAAAAAAGTTATAAGATTAATGAAAGATGAATGTTGTGGAAATGTTATGTTAGAATTTATAGGATTACGTAGTAAAATTTATTGCGTTTGAATACAAAAAGATGAAGAGATCAAAAAGCTAAGGGAATAAAAAAATCTGTTGTAAAAACAAAAATCTCTTTTAAAGATTACTGTAACTGTTTATTTAATAATATAAATAAGTGATTTGTGAAATCTCTTTTAAAGATTACTGTAACTGTTTATTTAATAATATAAATAAGTGATTTGTGAAGAAAATAATGTTCTTTATAAGCTACACAATGTTTACACGGAGAAACAAATTAAAATTGCTTTAAATCTATTTGATGATAAACGTTATTTATTAACAGGTAAAACAGATACTTTTTACCTTGGGGTCACAAATCTATACTGGATGACAACGACAAACTATTGTTGTAGGCATCGTTGAAATTTGAAGCTGCTCAAGAGAAAAAAAAGTTAGTGGTGGGAGTCAAGATTTAAGAGTGGGGGAAGCCAATGATGAAGAGCTATATAAGAAGCCGCACTCAGCTATCAAGAGCAGTCAGTCTCGAGTTTGAGAGCGGACGGCCCTGTTATAAACAATTGAAATTTTAACTTCTCAAAAGATTGAATTGAATTGACGTATATAAATAAGTAAATAAAATTGTAAATAATTTTTTATTATCTTGAAAAAAATTATTAATTGTTATCAATTTTTTTCTTTCTAGAAATGGATCTAGGTGAGCTTAACTAAATTGCTCAAAGCCAATTCTTTCCAGTAAAGAAGATGGCTGATTTTAGTCAAACAGAACAATATGATCTTCGGCAAGTTAAGATGAAATTTGGAAATACGTTCATCGCAAATATAAATGATGAATTTCAAATTTACATTTCTAAGCGTGTTTCATTAATACTTTTAAAAGATATAAAATTATTAAATGATCTTCAAGATAAGGCTAATAAATTGTCTTTATTATTTTGTTATAAAGGTGAATACAAGTTTGAATTTTATGCATTGTAAATAAAATTATACAAATTTGTAGTATTTTGTTTATTTTTTCAAATAAAAATGAAAGAGAAATATTAATTTCTCTTATTATACAATATTTAAATGTTTGATTTATTTATCTAACTATTATAAGAATTATCAAATCCCAACCACTTTACATAAAATTTATCAGCTTGTTTTTTAATAATTTTTTCAATGATATAAACATCTGGAAACTTGGCTCTCAAAAGTGCTTGTTCATAGAAGCCTCCTGCGATAGGTTGATTTTTATAATCTTTTAAATAGTAAGTTATAGGTTTTGTTGCAGTAAGTTTATCTATTTTAAATATTTTAGTTTAGGAACAATTTGGCGTGTACACATTCTCACCCTTTTTCAAACATTTGTTTGATCTTACTTATACGTACTTTATCATTAACTTTGAATTTCGGTTTTACAAGATTATTTGTAATTGCTTGTAATCGTCTTGATACTTCAGATTTATTAGCAGAAGTTATATCTTTTGTTTTTTTTTTCCAGTAGTTCGATGTTTTGTAGAATTGTAAGTGTTTACTAAATCTAGCAAGATATCAATCCGTTTATAATTACCGTTTAGACTAAATCTTTACCACATGTTCTTTTTAAGAGTTCGATTTAATCGTTTACATATAGATGCTTTAAGATTACTATACGTTTAGTAGAGATTAATTTTGTGCTCTTTTATAAGATCTTAAAACGATTTATTGTCAAATTCTTTTCCTCTATCGGTATGTAAGTTCTTCGGTACTCGACCTTGTGGAAAAATAGACTTCATAGCTGCTATTACATCCTCTCCTGTTTTACGCTTTACTGGTATAGCCCATGCATACTTTGAAAATACATCTAACCAAAATAACTGTAAAAATGTATTTATAACCTTTGTTCTCACGAGCATAAGGTATCATCTCAACAAGATCAGCTCGCCACGTTTCATCCAATCCATGAATATTAAATTTTCGTCGTGGATAATTACATCGAACTGATTTGTGTATCTCCTCCACGACTATTTTCATTTCTTTTGTTGGCATCCTTCGATTTTCGACGGTTTTGTCTATCTTTTAAAAGTTGGTCTTTATGGGAATTGTTCGAATTCTCTTCAGATTTATTTTTTAAAATAGTTTTCAAGTCAAATATATATGCCTTAATCGAAAAAAATTCTACTTGGATTATATGCTGTACGGTGTATAAGTTAACTGCATCACTTTGTTGACACACAAGCACCAACGTTGCAAAGTCTTTTATTTTGTGAATCATAATTGCCACCATCCGTAGGACTGAAACCGATGCCAGGTGGACCTCGACTTCTTCCTGTCCGACTTACGTCCGAACGCGTCAACATTCATGATGATAATGAGAGATATATTACATATACTGATATATTACCCTGCCTCACTCAGTTTCTCAATAATTGAAAGGTTATCATGACTTGGATTACTAGCTGATTTTTCAGCAGTGAGTAATCGAAGACGATCAACTAGCTCATTAGTATCATCCCAATGTACATAATCAATTACAGCTGAATATCTTATAGCAACTTTATATCGACTTTGATTCACTTATGAATAATTTTTTTTTGCTGTAATCATTCTCCTTTTTTGAATAATGGAGCAATAATTTGATTAAATTTGTTACTTTTACGAGGACCCAAAAGTTCATTTCTCTTTATAATCTTTTTTATGTACATTTGACGTAAGCAATACTTTTTTATAATTTTCTAAATCATAGCTGTTATAATTCTTAGGTTGCTTCATGAAGATCAACTCCATCAAACCATTGCTTCTTGGTAATTTTAAATTATCTACTTTAATCTCATTTTATTTAAATTCTATCCAAGATTTACCAATCATATAATTATTATTTCACATTAGAACTCCGTATAGATAATCTATGACTCCAGAAGGATCATCATAGAAAATATTTAAAGAGTTATCTTTAGACAGTAAATCTTTAGTCAAATTACTTTCAGGCTCAATCTCTAATAAAAAATTATCTTCGTCTTCTTTTATTGCTGAATCTAAATCCTCATTCTCTTCAGCTATTTCAAATCCATCACTATATTTTTCATCGTCATTCGAATCTATATCACATTCTTTTTTTAGTTTTTTAATAATTGATTTAGATTTAAGTTGACTTGGTTTGGATTCAAAATGTTTTACTCAAGTCCTTGTCTGATTGAGCCGGCCTTCAAATAATCCGCGCTAGATGGCGTGACTGCCTCGCTTCATTTCGCCCCTCTCCTTCTTCTGCGAGCTCGGACTCTTGGCGCTGGAGCCGCCGCGAGAGTCTCGGCTCGGTCTATTCGTCGACCGACCATCACCTGCAACGTACCTACTTCAGTCACCCGCACCTGTCCCGGACTTCAAACATCTTGCGCCGGCTTCTGTCACCATCACATCGTGTTTTTATTTCCACAAAATGACTTGGTCTTAAAACAGGTCTTGTGATTTAGTAAGTACTTCTTCAGCTGCATCTTTTCCAGACTTTAGTAATCTGTACTTACGTACTATCTGTACTATCTTTACAGCTTCTCTTGTTTTCACAAGCTGTTGGAACGATTTTTTCTCGTTTGAACATGTTGACGCTTCAACGATACATAATAACTGATTTATTTTGATTGGGCTATATTTATGGCAAAATTATCAAATCCTTTTCGATATCGTCCATCATTAATTTTTCTATCTTCATCAATCACCACAAATCTATGCTTACCATCTAACCAATATCTTGATCAGAGATCTTTAAATTTCATAAACGTTATGTCAGAGTTTACATGATCAACGTATATATGTTTTAAATTAACATCATCTTGACGAAATATCTTAAAAAGTTGACGTTGTCTCTAACAAGACGTTTAGGTACTTAAGCATTTGATTGACAGAGATAAAAACTATCTACATCTTTATGTCTACTAAAAAGAAATTTTCACATTATCTTGTTTCTCGCACGCTATATCATCGAATATTATCACTGAATTTAATAAAGTGATATCTGGAGCCACAACAGTTTCGTGTTCGCTAAAAGGAAAATATTGAACATCTTTTTTCGGTTCCAATAAATCTATTAGAAATTTATATTTTGATTGATTTAATGATTTCGAGTAGACATATACGTTTTCGAATCTCAATCTATTGAGATGTATCAAGAGAGCGAGTAAACAGTTAGTCTTACCACAGTTTGATGGTCTGCAAAAAACTGCACGAATGCTATCAGGGAGTAGTTTTCCATGACGTTTTTCTCATAGTCCGGGAGCCAGCGACAGTTTTTTGCGACCAATTTCTTCCCGGCTGATTATTAGTAAAACGATTAAGAATTGTATTGTAAAACCTGGCACTCGTCAGCTGCGGCACTGATAGGGAGTCAGGTACCGGCAGCCGCCCACGCATGTAAAAAAAAATATTTTCACTATTATTTATATAATAACAAATTAAAAAAAAACTAAATCAGCTGAGGGTAGCATGGTGGATTATACGTCAGCTGCTCATATCAAAATGAAAAAAAAAATTTGCCCTTAAGGCTTATTTTTGAAAATTTATAACTCCGGTTCCTTTCAAGCTACAGACGATTTTCTTTGAGTTTTAAAGGTAAAAAACTGAATTTTCAGAAAAAAATAGTTTCAAAAAAATTTATAAACAATGTCATATTTTTTAAGTATGACCATCGTGTTCTATGTCCAATTTTACATCGAAAAAGCTATTTTTATCGATGGAGAAACGATTATTAACGTAGAAAGGAGCTATTTTAAACACAGGGGCTACTTAAAAAGTTACGAGTTTTCTTACTTTTAAGAGCTTAAGCTGTAACTTTTAACATTTTTTTCTTTTACTTTTTGATATTTGGGAAGTTTATACTCAGGTAAAGACTACCCATTAATTTTTTGGGTTTTTTTAACTTTTTTCGTTCTTTTCTGAGCTTTTAAAATAAAGCAAACAATTGCGAAAAATTTTAGGCTGCCGCAACTCTGCTGGCAAAAATCGGCATTGGTTGCTTTACTCTTGATAATATCTCTATATTATTTTTTAGTCGATTTGGGCACTTCTTAAGAATCGAATGCCGCAAACTGCAAGTTTCTAGATGCAATACGAAGCTTTTTACTCACGTTTTTCTATGAAAGAGCTACTTTAAACACTTTTTTATAGTTTTACATTCCTAGTTAACTCATACTTTGTCGCTCTGTAACTTTAATTCTAAGCATTCTTTTCGATCGTTTAAAAAACTAAACTAAAGCTAATTTTAAGCACTTTAATTTCTCTCCTAAACTGTTTTTTAACTCTTTAAAAAAAAAAAACTATAAGTAAAAAAAAACATGAAAAATTCATAATAATTAATTTGTATTTTTTTATTGTTTCACCTATAGTTTGTTTTCTAAAAGAGATAAAAAATCGATTTAAATAAGAAATTGAAGTGCTTAAGATCAACTTAAAATTAATTATTGCACCGAAAAATTTAGTACTTTTGCGATAAAAAACACAATACGGGTTTACGTTAGCCATTTTTCCTCGGAACTGCGTTGTTTCTTTGTGCAAAGAAAAAAGAATATTGGCTAACTGCAGAAAAAACGCGTGGCACAAAACTGACAACAGGTATAGAGATGCCGACAAACAGAGGCCCCTGGGCCTGCGCTGCCACTCTCTCTTTTGTCACATTAAATTCAATTTGATTTAAAAGTATTAAAGCCTTGAGGTTTTCGTACTTTAATACGGGAACATAAATATAATATAAATTACTTTACATAATTTTTTTTTCAATAATTTAAATTTATTAAAAATAATTAAATTGTAATAAAAGAATTTTTAATTTCTATACTTTTTTATATTGCTAGCAATAAAAAAACCGCTGCTAAGTGCATTAGCAGAATGCTTTTTCAAAGAATTCTAATGTACAAAATTAATTGTATTTAGCTCTTATTAACAAATTTTTTTATTTATTTAATATAAACGAGCACGAATGCCATTTTCCCACTAAATTTTTACCAATACAATTCAAAGACATCATAACATTACAAAACAACTTAAACAAAAGAACTTAATATAAAAAAACTATGAAAACGATATGTAGTTCTAAAAATAGAAATTTTTTCCAAAAACACCTAAATAAGGTATTATTTGATCCAAAACACCCTGAACAAGGTCCAACTAACGATTTTCATTAATTTTAATGTGATATTTGAAAGAGAAATCCAAAAAGCCATAAAAACGATATAAAACTTAAATGAATGGATATTTTTTTAAAAACACTTAAATAAGGTTCTTTTACAATCTTGAATTGATCAAAAACACCCTTAACAAGGTCCAACTAATGGAATTTCTTAATTTAGATGTAATATTCGTGAAGAGTAACCCAGAAAACCATAAAAACGATATTAAAGTCAAAAAATAGAAATTTTTTTAAAAAGCACTTAAATAAGGTATTTTTTATCAAAAAAATCCTTTATAAGGTCCAGTTAACGAAAGTTTTCAACTTTAATGTGATATTTGTAAAGAGCAACCCAGAAAACCATAAAAATGTTATAAAACTTAAATAAATGGAAATTTTTAAAAAATCACTTAAATAAGGTTCTTTCACAATCTTAATAAATATAAATCAATACTAAAGTATAAATTATACAATAATTATCCAAAAAACACAATATAAACTTTAAATATAAATTTCAAGTCAATATCTAATTTCTTCAAAAGTTATCAAGTCACGTAAAATCGTCACATACATACACAATATAGACTTTTTCTAAAAATGAATTTTTGAGTTCAGGAACTTTCGAAACGTCAAGAAAACCAAAAAAAACAAAGTCCAACTAACGAAATTTCTCGATTTTTAATGTAATATTCGCAAAGAGCAACTCGAAAAACCATAGAAACGATATACAACTTAAAAATCGACATTTGTTGAAAATGCACTTAAATAAGGTACTTTTTGATCAAAAACACCCTTAAGAAGGTTCAACTAACAGAATTTTTTAATTTTGATGTAATATTCGTAAAGAGCTACCCAGAAAACCATAAAAACGATATCAAACTCAAAAAATCAAAATTTGTTAAAAAAGCACTTAAATAAGGGTCTTTTACAACCTTAATAAATATAAATCAATACTAAAGTATAAATGACATAATAATTATCTAAAAAACACAAAATAAA
>JAPYZE010007666.1:0-13983 GCA_030522805.1 Leptomastidea abnormis
TATTAATATATTGATTTATATAATATACTGTCATTCACACGACTTTGAAGTTTCACTTCTGTCGGGGGTCCCCGAGACCCACACTCGGTTTTTTTTTCTTTTTTTTTCTTCTTTTTTGTTTCTATTATTCTTTATTCTGCAAGATTTTAAGGGTATAAAGACGAAGCATTTTTATTTTTTGATTCGGCTGTGCATTAAGAAACTGAAGTATTTTTAAATACAATTTAATTTTAATTGTTAATAAATAATTATTCAAAATACAATATATATAATATATCCATTTAAACAAAAATCAAAATATTTCTATCAAATTAAAAACAATAGCAAAGCCAAACGAGCAGCATATTTATCCTTATAATACAAGAAAAAAAGTTCATACGCAGCAGCGTATTAATATCCCAAACAATCATCCACCAAATAGAACCAACTTACTTCGATGCATATTCTCGCAACCATATTCCACGAATCACATAGTCTAGTAAAAAGCAAAAAAAGGAAAAAAAAATCTAAGTTGCGCTTGGAAAAATCTGCTACTTCTGCTGCACCATACTGTGCGAACAATAGAGAAAGAGATAGAGCGTATAGAGCAAAGGAGAGATATAAGCATCGAGAAAGCGAAAGGAGGGAGGAAGGAAGGGGTGAGGAGGTAGAGCATTGGAAGAGGGTATAGTCGTTTTCTCGGCTTTCTTCCTTGTACGAGCAAACGAGAGCAAAGAAGAGAAAGAGAGAAAAAGCAAGCTTCTTCTTCTTTTTTTTTTTTTTTATTCCTTACCCTCGGTTTCCTCGGTCTTATTCGCTAAAAGTACGTTTTCTAGCTACGACTGCTGTGAGCTCGTTGCAGTTTCTTCCTTATAATAAACCACGCTGCATTTCCGTTTTTCCTCTCTCGCGGTCTATAGCCTGGAGAGAAAGAGAGAGAGAGAGAAAGAGAGACCATGACGCTGCTAGCGCTATACCAACGCATTTTCCACTTGCTCTATATCTTACTCTCTAGTCTCTCTTCTCGTTTTGTTCCTCTCGTAACAAAGAAGAGAGAGAGAGAGAGAGAGAGGAAATGATCGTTGTGAGGTTACTATTGCTGCTGTTCTCAAGTCGCATCTCCTTCAGCATTTGCTGTGTATGCTGTACTAAGAAATTTGCGCGAATCTCCGATCTTGCAAATATTTCTTGCGATCCTTGCAAAGAAACTATTTGTGCTTTGGTCTTTCAATTTAATTGACAAGAGAAATAATTGTGAGGAGCTTTGTGGTGAAATAACGTTTAATTATAAAAAAAAAATGTAAAAATATTTAAATAATTGTTTATCTCTTTTTCTTTTATTTATCTCTCGGTATATATCACTTAGTCTGATGCGAACATTCAGTGAAGAGAGATTCTGAGAAATTACTCGTCGTCAAGGGAGAAAGAGAAAGAGAGCAAAGAAAAATCAAAAGAAAAAGAAAGAGAAGAGAAAGCATAATAGAAGAAAAGGGATGCGATAGAAGGAGAGGTACTGTAAACTAGAGAGAGTCAGAGTTGGGTAGTTTTCACATCTAGGTATATATACATATACATAAAAGTCTCTCGCGACGCCCGCGGGAACATCACAGAACGCGTCCGACTCCCTCGAGCAATTAAAGTCGACGATGCGGTCACGTTGTTGCCCGTTCTACGATTCGACTGCTTGTACACACTGGAACTCCTTTATAACAGTTTCGTGTATGGACCAACTCTTCTTCTTTCTTCCTGCCTCCTCTTTCTCCTTTCATTCCCTGTTAACTTGTACAACCCGCACGCCCGTATTTTTCTATCCTTGTCTTCGCGAATGCTCGTTACTCGAGACTTTTACTTTGGCGTACACACTGAAGGCAATTTGCGAGAGAGAGAGAGAGAGAGAGAGAGAGAGAGAGAGAAGCAACTGGGGATGTTTCTTTTTCTTTGCACTGGGTTATGTTGTATGTTGAGGATCGTGAGTGGGTCGAGTTGTGTTTCTTATACACAAAAAGTTACTTGAGATATAGGTATTTGTTTTGGATGTTTTAATCTTGAAAGAATTTATTTGGATACGAGGTTTATAGGCGTAAAGTAGAAGGTTATAAAAATATGGATTGTAAAGTTTTTGGGAAATTGTTTTGAATGCTATATAATAATGAAGTTGCAGTAAAGTTTGCGGATATGGTATAAAATTTTTATTTGTTTTATTTATTTTTTTTTAACTTATTGGTTGAATAAATTTTGAAACTTTTTCAACAAAATGTACGTAATTATCAATATATGTGAGTTCATATGCAGAATGTATGAATAATTAATAATTTATTTCTGTCGAATAATTCAAATTATTAACGGTATTTCCTGAATTTACTTTTCAAACTAGTTGTAAATTGTTCACTCTACCCGCATAATTAATCGTCCTTGTTACTTTCAAAATTATGGTACATATCCCGGAAACTAATTCGAACAACGTTAAATAACCGAAAATTTATAAAAAGTTTTATATTGCATATGAATTAATCTATAAGAGTCGAAAAGTATTTTTGAAATTGAAATTTAACAATTTTCAAATATCCAATAATATAATGTTATATTTAAATAAGGTTGGGAAGTGTATATCTAAAATTATATATTGTTCAGGATTAATATCAAGTCGAAAGTTTAAAATAGCATAAGGTAATTTTACGAAACTATCGGTATTTCTGCCTGAACAAGTCACACGAGACTTGAATTTAATTTTGTATAAAAATAATAATTAAATTATACGTTAACATATTCTGATTGATTTTCATTTTAACACAAAATTAACAAGTTTTACATATTCATGCTAAGTGAAATATTAATAATATATTCTGAAATACACAAACATTTCGAATAAAATATTTATTAATATTGTATGTGTTGCAGTAATTATCTATATTTACATTATTTCACATCAAAATATTAATCTAAAATCTTAATTATTTATAAAAAAATATTTTTGGAAACACAAATAAAGCAAAGAAAAAGTAAAATGATAAATTTAAAATCATAAAATTTATTCAAGCAGATAAAAGCGCAATGATATAAAAACAAAAAAAAAAACCAACCCAACGTAAATAAAAAGCTCCCGTCATTTCAAAAACCAAAATCCAATTTTCAATACTATCTCAACAAAAGCCAAAACGAAAGTAAAAAAAACAGTCGCGACCGGATGCACAAAAGTGGTAGTATCATGAAATTTTCACCGTCATAAATTTCAGCCTGGAAAATACAAAAAGCTCTTTTATACCGCTCAAAATTTCTCCACAGCCAAAAGCAGCAACAGTAGCAGCAGCTTCCGTCCTGTGAAACTCCAGTAAAACCAACTGATCTCATCGGTAGAGCATATCCTCTGCTTGACTCGCACTATTATTCTATTCACAAAGTCTTCGACGTATAAAAAGAAGCGAAACAGAGAAAGCGTGAGGTATATAAGCCTGGCAATCGTCTATACCAAAAAAAAAATTTATATATACATCGTTTCTGCATAACCCAATGCGCTAACGAAAGCTCACATGTGCAGGAAAAACGATATACGAACTTCCTGCCTCTCGATATAATACACGTGAAACAAAAAAAAAAAAAAAAAAAAAAAAAAAAAAAAAAAAAAAAAAAAAAAAGAAAAATTTGCTTTTACAACGTTCCAAAAGAAAAAAATCCAAAAGTATCGAACGGCTCGAAATAGGGATGCGAGTAAAAAAAAGGGGACAGCGTTGAAAATACGTATTTTAAAATTCACATCACAACAAGCGAATATAACCGTAGATGTACACAATTGGATTATGCAAATTTATAAAGGGAATATTTACGGGTAACAATAAATACCAGCAATATACATATATACACTCACTCGTACTCATACTTCATATTTTTATCAATAATTTTTCAGTAATCATACACATTTTAATTAACAATATATAACCGACTTACCCTAAAAATTATCCTTTAAATCTTATTATTTCAATTAAAAATGCCATCGATATATCGATAAAAGATTAACACACAAAAATTCTGCAAGCTCACTCTCACAGTATTTCGCTGACCCCAAGTTTTACCAATATTATTCATTTTATCATTTCACCAAAGCCTTTAAAAAAGTATTCGTATACAAAACTTGAAAAAAAAAAAAGTCAACGTAAAAAGCAGTCCTTAACATCTCGCTGCACTTCAGGTTATACTTTTCATAGCTAGAAAAACGGTTGACGAGAACTTGCAGTATACGCTTGGACGACCATAAGCAACGCAACGAACCAAAGCACTGCAGAAAAATAAAAGAATACCAAAAAAAAGCCGCAAGCTCACCTCGCTTATATAGACCTGTATATAACCGTAGCTATAGGTTTCCAAGTTTATACGATTTGCAAATCTGTGCACAAGCTCTCTCTCTCTCTCTCTCTCTCTCTCTCTCTTCCTCTCTTTATATGTATATATAGGCAAGCGGTCAGTACAGTCAGTACGCGCATACACGGATTATATTTTTAAATCAGCCTACACCGCACGTATACCATAAATAATCGCTTGGCGCAAAATACACCAGAATTGCGCAGCTGCAGGATTAACATAAATACGTGCGGTTGTGTTTTCATCTTTCTTTACAGCGCATAGCCTTCCCACCCGCTAAGTGCCCTTTCCACGTTTATACGCCCTCCTACTTTTATACCTGACGCGAAAAGGGCGTATTTGCTCTATTCTATATATTTCCCCACTTTTCTTCTCCCCTTACTTCTTCTCTTTTTACTCCTTGGTAGACTTTTCATCTTCTCGTTTAAACCCATACCTGCTAACTGGCCAAAAAAATCCTTGGCTGAATTTTGCTCTTCTCGAGATTTTCTATGAAAGCACGCACTGCTAGACGAATATATGTTAATTCTCAGGACGCTCATATATGCAGGTAGTTAGATATCCCTGGAGTAACTAGGAAATTTACAGATATATACTAAAGCTCATAATGAAAGTCATACAACTTCATATTGCAGAACTACATTCCATTTTGATTTTGCAATTTATTAATAAAACTTATAAATGTAGTACTTGCATTGGTGTATTCTCTAGTTTCGTAAGTAATAACAGTCAAACTAGGTAAGACAAAAATTTCAAAAATAGGAAAAACTACACGTGTGTGAAAACACAAAGTCGTTAAGCTTCAAAGTAGAATTTTTATTCTACCAGTAAGGTCAACAAGATTTTCTCTTCATAAATGGTTCTGTAATATCCCACTGTGTAACATGGCAAACCTCATTTAGAGTGTAATTTTCCAAAATTACGTCAACAACCATACGTGCTTGTTTGTCTTGCAAGAAAAAAAAAAGGATCAGTGTTTCTCCTGGACTCTCATTTTCAGAGATTCTCATTTGCACGTTTATTTTACGTCCTGCATTTTTGCAACTGGTTACGTACTCTTGATTATGTATGATCACGTGATTTGTACTTGAGAAAAAAAAAAACAGATTGTGGGTATATGCTTTCATAGAGATGAACCTATATTTTCTATCTTCTTTTAAGCTTCTTTTCGTGCTTTTTCTTATATACCCCAAGTGTGTGTCTATGTGTGCTTTTGGCCTCGTTTTTTTTTTTTTTTTTTTTTTAAACAACCTCAAATGCTCCAATTGCCGAGTTTTGCGTGCTTTGTCGTAAAAGAAGACGACGTACGTTTTGAAGTAACGCGTGCTCCAGAATACAGTAGGTAACTTTTTGTGGAATAATAAGAGAAGTTTAAATTTTTTTTCCCTGTTATTTGATTGCGTTTTCGTTACATTTTAGTGTATATGAACGTAATAAAAAAAATAATTAATTTTTTTTATACTCGTTTTTAAATTTGTTGAAATATTTTGTAACAGTAACATATCTATCTCAACCTATTTTAAAACAGTAAATCAATTCTTCATATAAGTCTTTATTTCATAGTTCGACCTACTACTCCACAAAAAAAAAAAAAAGTAAAAAAAAGGGAACTTAGATTCTCAATCCAAGCAGCAAGCTCCGGAACTAAGTAATCGCTCCATAAATATGCAAGTCGAAGGTTTACGGACGTGCCTTAACGAGCAGTCCAGCCTGGGCTAAAAGAGCCGTAAAAAAAAGAAGAGGAAGAAGAAGAAGAAAGTTAGAGTATGGGAAAAAGACTCTCGGGATATATAGATGCATATAGAGGAGCTGTGGTATACATATATGTATACCCGTTGAAGAAGATTAAAGCAACGAGAGAGAGAGAGAGAGAGAGAGAGAGAGAGAGAGAGAGCGGTCGCGAACCTTTTAACCGTATATGGATTTCGCGGCTTTACCAACCGCTACTACCGCTACCACCACCATTGCGGAAGTAAAAATGTCAAAAGCAGAACAAAAAAATATATACCTGTATGTATATGTGCGGTATATGTATATAAAACGTTGAGTTTTAGAGGGAGAGAGAGAGTACGGCATTGCTAATTGGCCACTGCCGTTGTTTTCTGTCATATCGCAATATATATATACTATACACGCGGCCTAAATCGCTTTAAAGCCTCGACCTCTTTTCGACCACCCGTAGTTCTCTCTGTGCCACGCACTACTACTACTGCTACTACAACTTCTGGATTAATAACGCAGCTTGGCTTTTGCGGTGTCCAAACTCCTTTTCACTGTCTGGATTAAACTAGACTCTCTGACACTGCACTTGTGTGAATGTATGTACTGAAAATTTGCGAGTAATGAATTGCCTCTGTAGTACTTAATTTTTTTTTTTTTATTACTTAATTTGGTTAACGAGCAAATTTATCTTGAACAGTTCCTGATGGTTCGAGTAAGATCTGAATTGAAAATGTCAAAATCAAAATGCTCTCGAGTAAAATCTTGATCTGTGGATGAAATAAAAATAAAATAAATCTCGAGTATATAGGTACAGGTAGCAGGCTGTTGCTATTATTGAGCCACATAATCGCCGCGTGCAGTTGAGATAAAAAGCTCGCGAAAGGGAAGGGTTTTTGTGTGGGGGAGAGGAGGAGGGGGGGGGGGTCTTGAATTTTATTTTCATTCCGCGTGATCCAAAGAGGCTTACGAGGAATAATAATGTGATCTACGGCTGGCAGTAAAGCGGGGATTATTACGCGGGTGTAAAATAAAATATATCGGACAGAAAAGCCGTGTGGACGAGAGAGAGAGAGAGAGAGAGAGAGAGAGAGAGAGAGAGAGAGAGAGAGAGAGAGAGAGAGAGAGACCAGGAAGAGCGAGAGTTTCGAGCGCACCTGTCTCCCTCTCTCTATCTCTCTCTTGCTTCTACTCTCTCTCAGTTATATATTACCGGTTGGGCTTTTAAAAATTTTATGTCCGGATCCAGTTACTTTTTTTCTTTTTTTTTCACCACGGCTTTAATAAACTATATCTCTTTTACGATTCTTCTCTATTTTACTTGGATGGTAGGTATTAGTATACTTTAATGTTGAATCAACTATCGTATGATATACATTAATCGTTTGTTCAATTTTTCAAACTCTAACGAACTTCCGTTGAAATATAATACTCTAAAAGTTGAGCCATACTTTTTTGTAAGAATAGAAAAAAAAAAGGGAACTTAATAAACCAGGGAAAAGTTTGTCTTAACGGACTATAGTCCCGAAAAAAATTTTAAAAAACTCTATGAAAGATGATAATCCTATTAAATAGGCACCAAGACTTTGATAATTTTAGGATTAAATTTCGTACCCACAGGAAAATCCGGAACGCCACTACCACCACCACCACCACCATCAATGGTCGTGCTTCATTTTCTATACTTTGAAAAATCAAAAAATTTAAAAGTCTGTATATAGTTAATTCGATAGAATTTCTACTGGTAATGAGCCGTTACCGATCAAACTTTTACGACGAGCTTCAAAATTCGACGAGTTATTAATTTTCAAATTTTCCGTTTTTAAAGTCAACCGATCAAAATGAAAAAAAATTAAATTTCCTTTCATTTATTATTTAATTTAATTTTAACGAGAAGTCTTTAGCACTGAGTTAAGGTATAAGTAAGTGTCACAGGGATAGGAAAATAATATAAAATAAAAGTATATGAAATGTTAAGACTTACAGACACTTAACAAATTTTGTAGCTTGCTTATGCTGTTGTTGTATTATACTCTTCAAAGTTAATAAAAAAAAGTTTTTCCCACTTCAAATTAAGTATATAGATCAAGTCTTCAACTTATAAGCTGATAATACAGAAGAGAGCTTATTAATAGAGACAAATTTTCTCTCCCTCTATCTTTCTTTTTTTTTTTTTTATCTTATGACGATCAACTAAACTTTCATAAAATAGATTTTGATCAATCTGAATTATAACTTTCGCCGTAATTTTTATATCCTTAACTTTTGCCAGTTCGGTCACGTTTCATTGATTATCGATACAAAAAAGAAAACCTTCACAAAACCAGCCCCAGTTTCCCCTCCAAAAACTTACAGCCAACTCTCGTAAATTGCAATAATTTAATTAGTTCACTCCCCTCTATTTTTTCACCCTTACCCATATCTTATTACCCAATAATCCTAAGTTTTTTTTTTCAAGCCAAATACGAACAATAAAGCCTCCTAAATTCAAGTAGCACACCTTCACACTCTTAAAATCAGAGAAAAGTAAAGTTCACAGCAAACAGAAATATTCATTCTAAGAAACAAAATTTAATAAATTCGCAGTAGCAGTATAGCGGAGCAAGGAACTTTACCTTCATTCCCTTCTTTATATAAAAGGGCACAAGTTGGTATCAAAGTCCAAAGTGCGAGAACGCCTTTCCAATTAAAGCATCCATGGCCCACCCGCATAATTCGTCCCAACATTTTGGAAAGGGGCTCCAAAAGTCGTCGTCGTTGTAGTAGCGAAAGCGCTGCAGAAAGGAACTATCGATTTCTTTCTTTCTCTTTCTCTCTCTCTTAGCCAGACTCATTTTTCACGCAAGTTCTCTCTCTACACCGGCAAAAGAGAAAACAAGCGGGTTTGTGCAAGGCGCGTAAATTTGAATTTCGTGCCTGTCGTCGTCGTAGTAGTCGTCGTAGCGGACGCCGAAAAATAGACGTCGAGCAGCTATGAAACGAAGAAAGAGGAGGAGGAGGAGGAGGAGGAGAAGGAGAGCATATGGCGCAGAATTCCGAGCGACTTTTTCCAGTACGCCGCCGGCAATCTCCGGCTATGTGCTGCTACCGCTGCTGCTGCTGCTATCTTCGTTCGCGGAGAAGCTTCAGTATGGAAATCTTTTTTTCTTCTTTTTTCTCTTTCTCAACCCCTCTGGCAGATCAGCACTCGACTCTCGCAATCGACTCTCGGAAAGTTTTTCTTCGTGGAAGAGTGCCGGTATTTTTCTCGGATTTATTAATTTTTACTCGCTTTCTCTCACAAAAAGAAACCGTGTTTCTATTCTGTAGCTTTAGATATCTGCGTTTATTGACTACGAGGTGTTTACATGTGGTAGGTAGTAGAATATATATATATATATATACAATTTCACCAATAAGTTTTTAAAGTTATTTCATATAATATATAGATATGGGAAATATCTTTAATCGCTGAGAAATATGACGTATATGAAAGCAATATATTTTTACTTTTAGAAAAGGAGAACGAAGTGGAAATTACTTTTCGTGTATATATCCCCTTACTCTATTCACATTCAATATTAAGTTGAAACTTTTTTATTTATTTTACGTTATAGGGTATAGAAGGGAAAATTCGTTTTCTCTGAGGATATATTAATTTTTCAATCTACAGATGCGTACGATTGAAATTCTAATTTATTGCTGGCTTATATATATATATATATATATATATATATATATACTTTTTATTGAAATATTTAATAATTAGGCAGTATTGGCGACTTTTTTTTACAATAACTCCATACACGTAAACATAAACCTGCAACATTTTATAACTCTACATCTATATTGCTCTATCCATAAAAAAACTTTCATCACCCTCATCTGTAGACAATAAAAAACATTGCGTCATAAAAAAAACTCACAATACAAATATAACACAAAAATCGAAAACTCACCACTTTATTTTTCTCAAAATCAAAAAAAAAAAAAAGAACTCCAAACTTCAACAAACACGCATGTATCAAATGACAAATTCACACACAAGTTCGATCGACTCTATTTCATACACATTCCCTATCGCTTTCAAACAAAAAATTTTTTTTTTTTCTCAAATATCACCTTCCTCCGTTCGTGCACTCAATAAAAATTTGTTCTTCCCCAATAGCTTATCTCTTTCTTTCTCAACCTTCTCCTTCTTTTTCCTTCTCTATCCCTACTTTCTTCTTCTTCTTCTTCTTCCAACTTTGACTTTTTTCCGCATATCGCACTTTTCTCCATCTCGACTCTCGTAGTCCGGAAAAAAAGCAGTAGGGAATGAGCGAGAGGAAGAGAAAAAGAGACACCCCACGTGGATCGATATATAGAGAGTCGAGATGGAGAGAAAACGCGTTGGAGCGATATCTCGAGAAGAATCCACACGGACGGCGTCGCAGCAGCAGCAACCGGAGGGAAGGGAGGAGGTAGGATGCCGCAGTCTCGCGGCAATCCCTCAACTTGTCACTTATCCGCCTTCTCTCTCTCTCTCTCTTTCTCTCTCTCTCTTCTCACCGCAGCGCCCAGCTTACACCCCCCACAGCGGTCCTGACGCATCCCAGGCTTTTCGGATTCTCCCGTAAATCCTTCTCTACCTCATCCTCCTCGAGCCTCCCGGGCTCAACTCTTCTCTCTCACTCTCTCACTCTCTTATAATACCCCTGCAGAGTTGGCTCTGCCGTCATCTTTTGGAGACGCGCGGCTGGAGTCGAATCTGTCGATGCGGGGGGGAGGCAAACACACCGGAAGTAATGCAATTTGCCCTGGTGGGTTGGCTGGCTGGCTGGCTGGCGTGCGCGATTTATGCAATATATGTGTGTGTGAGTAGGCTTAGGTGTATTATATATGTGTGTGTGGTGTGGTAGGCACATCTCTTATGGATTTAGATTGATAGGCTCGTTGAAAATCGTCCATTGACTGATTGTCTGCGTTGAATGTGTGTGTATCTTACTTCAAGTTTTCATGAAGTCATTATTTCTTCTTTTTCATTTTACAGTTATATTTTCAACAATAACATTGAAAATTTGCAATAGTAAGTTTTTTTCCATTTTGAAATATATATTAAGCAATTATTACCAACTATTATTATATAACAAAAGAATAAAGAAAATTAAGTTTAAGTAGAAAAAGACGAGTTACGTAAGCCTATAGACTATAATAGAATAGATACGATAAGCTCCTAACTGAACTGCAGCCAGATATGACGTTCCGTCCATCGCGTCGATTCATATCAGGCGTTTTACTATTCTAACAGCGCAAAGAGACGTTGCAGTAGCACTGTACGTCCTGAAATATGACCCAGTGATTCTACTTGGTAAACGTCTTTTTGACGGTTTCATAATCGAATTCCCTTAGATTACAAATATATATATCTCTACGATCTCATATCCGTTTTTGCATATTTCCGTAAGTAAGATTATCAGTAAGTTTGATTGAAGCATAGATATCAAGCTAATTTATAGATAAGCCATTAGTTTTAATGAAATTTAATTTAATAATAATAAGTGATGATTGACATTAATTAATTATTATTAAAGGATATGCAATTAAGTATAACTGTTTATTATAATATAATAAAATATTTGTATTGCTAATAAATATATCTCAAGTCATATTATAAATAATTCCTCTTAATATTTTTTAAATTGATTTAAATACATTTTATTTGAAATTAAACCATCTAACTACTTCGTTAGCCGTCAAAAAAAATAAAAAAAAAAAATAAATCCGATCAAATAGAAAAAAAAAAACGATCAGATAGAAAAAAAAACGAGTAAGAAGAAGAGGATAGAGAAGGAAAGATTCAAGAATATGTAGGCAAACGCGAGAAAATGCAAAATGTAAATGCGATGAAAGGGTGAACTTTTGGGCTTTGCTACATATCCAATATTATATAGTATATACTGCAAGTAGACCGCATGTATATAGCCAAAACTTGTATTCGATCAAAGGAGCCTCGAAATTGCAGTACTCTGGTATAGGTATATATATATATATATATATATATATATATATATATATATATATGGGAATAAAACAGTGTATTGAGTTCAACCTGTGTATATGAATACATATACATTTACATATATACACTGGCAGAATTGATAGATGCGGGGAATACAGGACTTTTGGTGTGACGTCGCTGACCCGAATTTCGCAAGCGGAAAGACAGGCATATATATATATATATACAGAAATGCCAGGAAGTGAGTAAGAGGGAGAGATAGGTTATAGTATATAGGTATACGAATAAAAGGGAGAAACGTAGGACGAAAAGGAATGGAGAAGGGAATGAAAAGCCTCGGCAGCGATTATCGGGATTTCGTAATTGACTTCGATTAATTTGCCACGGCGCCGCTTACGTACTTATATATATACTACATAGCTATACTACTATTCTCGATATCTTCTCGGAATAGAGAGAGAGAAAGAGAGAGAAAGAGAATATTCTACACGAGAATCGTTGGACTCGCAATGCTTGGCTTTCAGCGATATTACGAAATTGATTCATTTCGTAATACTACTCTAAAATGAAGGGAAAACGAGAGAGGGTATAGAGTTGGTGGTGGTCGTGGTTGTTGAACGTTGAAAGACGGTTATGAGTATTCGCGGTATATATCGATTATCCGTTTCTCTTCTACAGTAAACTTATGTATATGTATAAGGTACACTACTTCTATAATCTCTTATTTCTTTAGACACTCAAGCGAAAATTTCTCTATCGGATACCTTCTTAGATTGACTCGTGTCTCTATCTAATATAACTTTGGAATAATTCAATTAGTTCCTTATTTTTTTTTTTGTTGTACTTTTGAAGGAACACATGAACATGTCGATAAGTAAAGTTATACCTTGTCTTTATCTACTTCTCCGTGAAGTGAATTTCTATATGCACAAGCAGTATAACGTAGCACACACACACACACACACACATACTTCTTGTCCCAGTTTATATCCATAGTCCAAAAAAGCTAACGTACTCTCTCTCTCTCTCTCTCTCTCTCTTTTGGGTAACCAAAAGCCAAAGCAGCAGCGGCAGCAAGTCGAAGCGACTCAGAATATGTTCTCCTCGTAACGCACAAAACCACTTTGTTTAAGTGCCCCCCCCCCTACCCCACCCACACTAGAATCGATTAAATGCTTTTACCAAAGTCAACAGACTCTGGCGACTACTGGTGCATACACCAAAGATAAAAATAAAGGGTTGGTAGGAGGAAGGGGGGGGGGTGTAAAACCATTCCAGGAAAAATATTTGCGAAAAGTAGCAGTAGTGGTTGGGTACGTCGGTCATGAGTCGATCAAGCCAAATGCAACTGGACAGCTTGGAGCTTACTATAGTATAGCACTTCATGGGTGCGACTGAAAAATCACCCGATTCCCTATCGGCAATTCCGGTAAGGTAAAGAAAGAAAGAGAGAGAAAGAGGATTCGGCCATCTGCCAAAGAGGTCTTCTTCCGTTGTTCCCTCTCTCTCTCTTTCTCAAGGAACGACGAAAAAATCTCGATAAATCGCATTGTCGCTTCGTTTATCGGATCGACAAAGACGCGCCAAGGGCGGAACTGCAAAAAAAAAGACGAAGAAGAAATATACCTATATATACTCGATATGCACTCTGGGGGTTACCCCACCTTGACTACGAGGACGACGAAGAAGACGAAGACACTTGGTAAGAAAGAGAGTGAAGAAGAAAAAAAAAGGACGACGTATTTTAGGTAAAAAAAGTATAAGAGGGGAGGACAGGTGCCGGGAAAAATTTGCTACGCCACTTTTCTCTCTCGATGGTTATGTCGTTAGAGATATACGTGACGGAGGGATGAATATATAGGGGAAGATGGGGTATTTTGAGAACGGGGTAATTTGAGAATTCAAGTATAATTTTGGAACGAAAAGAGATAATCGAACCAAACTTGGGGGAC
>JAPYZE010007667.1:0-13450 GCA_030522805.1 Leptomastidea abnormis
TATATATATACATACAACATATATATAAGAGAAACCCACTTTTCAAAATGTCATCATATAACGTGTGCGTAGCCATAAAAAAAAAAGAAAAAAAAATTGTAGTATAGCAAGCTAATCGACGCCTACCGTTTTCTTTTCTTTTTTTTTAGCTCACACGCAAAGTTCTTATATATATACACTCGTTCGCTCTCATACATATATACGTCCTTTATAGTCAAAAGCGATAAGCGAACAACGCGCGAAAAGTGGCCATTAACCAACCCAACCCTACCCTACCCCCTTTCCTATATATATTCATTTAGATATATAGACCAAAGCGTACAGCACTAAAAAAAAAGAGAAACAAAATACATGCAAAGTAAAAGACGCGAAAACGCGACAACGCGAGTGGGCGGTGATAAGTGAAAAATGGGCATATTCAAGAGTTAGGGTATAGTAGGTATAGAGGGAAGGAGAAAAATTTTTTCAAAATTTATATACGCGTGATCGCGTTGAATGATAAGGTAACTTACTTTCCCCCCTCTCTCTCTTCATTTCACCCTTGGGAATATACATACATACATACATACATACATACATATAACCCTCGTGGCTAAAGATAAGTGTCGGACTGTTTAAAATACCAGCAGCAACTTATATACACGTTCATCTCCCTTTCCCTTCTTTTTTTTATACATGTACCAATTCTCAATTTCCCCCTCATCTCAGTAAGGTTAGCTCTCTTTTCGGGCACGCGTCGTTTCCTCCTCTCTCTCTCTCTCTCTCTCTCTCTCTCTCTCTCTCTCTCTCTCTCTCTAGAAAAGGGGCTGGATTGTAAGATCGACGAGAGTAAGGGAGAGAGAGAGAGAGAGAGAAGGGAAAGAGAGAGAGAGACTCGAGAATCAAGTATAAAGAGGGTGAAATTTTCGTGTGTGTATGTATGTATGTGCTATCTACGTTTCTCGCTCCGTCGCCCTCCTTTTGCGCTTATAATATAAGGATGGGGGGGGGGGTTGTTACATACTTTTCGATGCTGGTATACTATATGCGTATATACAGATGTGTATGTGTATACTGGCCTGGGTTTTCTTATCGGTCGCGCTCGACTTGCTGCTGCTGTTGGGTTTGGTATTTTACGATGGGGATGGATGGATGGATGGTTGGATGGATGTATGCCTCTTGCAGGCTTATATTTTCTTATATAGGCGTATATGACTTAATGCGCATGAGTGAACTTATTTTTTTGGGGGAGGGGAGAGGGAGGATTGGAATATTATAAGGAGATTGTGCATTAGATTTTGATAATTTTTGTGGGAGAGAGTTAATTTGTTATATTGTTTGTTCGATAAAATTGTTGTGTTTTGAAAATATTTGTTGGTTTTAAAAGTTTTGATGAATATAATTTGATTCGAAAATTTTATTAAAGTTAAATAGGAGTGTTTTTTTTTTATCTAATCTCTTTATGAATTACAAATCTTATCAAAGTAAAAAAAAAAAAAATAAAAAAAAAGCTCAAAGCTATTGTTATTTAATATGATAGTATGTATGAGATTCGCCTTAATCCCACTTGGGAATGAAGTATGACAACGAAAGAGAGAGAGAAAGAAAAAGACCCTCAAAGACCTGCATGGATAAGAAAGTTTTCACGATTTTGATCTTGCTTTAAAACATATAATAGAATAAATCAGTATAACTTATATAGGTACACAGTAAACGAATAAGGAAACTTGTATACTTGTATTAAAATTTTTAATAATAAAATATAAAAAAATTAACTTAAATTAAAAAAATTATATTTAATTCTAAATTAAATTCAGTACATACTTTTTTTTAATTAAAAAAGAAAGCTCAAATACATAAACAGAATATCTACTTAATAATTAATTCTTAAAACGATTAAATTTTCACTTGATCAACAACAGCATTCAAAATCCACTTGTTTGCTACATATAAATCCCAACCCTTCAACAATACGTCAATGGTACCAAAAGCATATAGATATATACAAGAACAATTTTCAACAATAGAATCAGCCAGAGTAGAGTATATATAGAGTATAGAATAGAAAGAAAGAGTCCTCCAGCTAAGTCAAATGTTTGCTAAGCACGCGAAAGCAACATAGGCACACACGCAGATACATATACAGCAACCGACAATAGCTTCAACTCGTTGTTACAAAGTAGCAAAAAAAAAAAAAAAAAAAAAAAAAAAAAAAAAAAAAAAAAAAAAAAAAAAAAAAAAAAAAAAAAAAAAAAAAAAAAAAAAAAAAAAAAAAAAAAATTTTAAGACAAAATTGTAGAGTATGTAATGTATATACATACACGCGTATATGACGTCTTTTCGCAACTCACACCCTTAAAAAAAAAACACCAAGTTTTTGCACACACATACACAAACAAATTCAAGTTCACACACACACACATACTTTATAGCTCAAGGGTGTGTATACATATACAAACAAGTAAAGATACTATACATGGTACAGGGATGAAAGAATAGGGTGTTGTCCGTCGGGAACGCATGTAAAACACAGAGAGCGTCAGCATCATCGTCGTCGCCGTCGTCGTCAGTGTGGCGATCAAACTCAAGTCTGGTTTACAGTATATCGTATACCAGGGTACTTTCGCTTATACTTGTACTGTGTGGGGGTGAAAAGGAGGAGGGAGGCATTGTTGGATAAATAGGTTTTGGCGAGTTAGGGGTCGACAAGAGTATATAGAGTACAAAAAAAAAAGAAGAGAGAAAGAAAGATGCTACTCTTCCCCTCTCTCTCTCAAGGGTACATTGCACATGTCCGCATCGATTATACACTATACTACTACTACCACCCCCCTACTACTCATCCTATGTCTATAGTATGTATCTACGCGAGGGCCTATTTCTCGCCCGCGGGCTACCACTAGTATACACTATATAGAGTATATATGCCAAACTTACGTATATATATACTCGGACCACTTGCTTATTTTCAAGCCATTTGCTCTGTAAACGCGCACAATCTCAGGAGCCTATACTACTGCTACTGTATCTTATATATAGCTAGTATAATATCATCCGGGTGCTTTCTGTATATTTGTAAGCGCGCTTGACTTAAATATTCAGAAGTGCAAGGATTTCACGGGCAGACGCACACAAAGTCGGATTATATATACGTGTGTATCTATATGTATGTATGTATATCTGTATGTATATAGAGAAAGAGGAGTTTCGGGCCGGGGGCGCAGGTGTAACCGATACGCCCTTATATCCCCCCCCCCCACCGCCCTTTTATTTCTACTGCCACTTGGTTATAGAGAGAAAAAGAAAGAAAGAGAGATTTGCAGCCGCCGGCTGACCAATTTTTTTTTCTCTCTTCGTTGTTGTTTTTTTTTCTTTCTTTCTTTTTTTGTATTTCGTCTTTCGGCAGTGAAGTGTAGAAGGATAGTATATAGGGTGAGATTATTCGGAGTGTGCTTGGATGCGCTTCTGTTTTAGACGGATCGATGATTATGATGATGATTATGATTATGCCAGAGGCGCGTTAAAGCGTCGATTGATGATTTGTTTTTATAAATGGTAGGTATAGGTACCTAACTCTTTTATATAATATCTAAACCTTTTTATATAAGTTGTTATCATCGATGAAAAGGGTTCTTTTTTTTTAGTGTTTTTATAATGAGATGTATGTAATTTGTGTGAGCGCGATAGAGCGTTTAAATATTCTTAAAGAGACATTGTTTTTTTTTTAAAGTTTAAATTGATTATATATTTGTGATAATCAAAAGGACTGAATTTTTATTTTTTTTTATTTTTTTTTTATTAGCAAATTTTTATTATACTATGTTTTTGTTTGATTTTTATTTGACAATTTTTCTCTTTTTAAAACTCGTATAGTTTGGATAACTGGAAAATTTTGTATTGTGTGTGTGTATGTATGTGACGCTATAATTATAGGAACAATAACAAGTTTCTATGTTAAACGTTATATGTATATATACACATATATGTAGGAATATTTGTGAGAAGCATAGAAACAACGATGACATTGTTTTACACTTGTTGTTATTGTTGTTGGAGTAGTAGAAGTGATTCGTGTATGTATATATGTTATATGTACATCGAAATTTCAATTAGTACTCGTCAATTGTTTGCTTTGTTGCTGCTATATGTATATAACCAGTGGACTTTCGATGTTGATATAGCTATAGAAATATTTATAATCAAAAAAAGGACACTATATATTGTATTTTGTTTATTATGGTAGAATTTAATTAAATTCGAGTGTTTAATATAAAAAGATAAATGTAAAAGCTGTTAAATTTGTTATGGAATGTATTATGAGTAATAATCTTATAGATATCTTTGCAAGCTCTGAGTTTGAGCTCTAATTTTTGTGACTTACACAAAATTATACAAATTTATTCAAGAAAAAAAAATTTTTAGAAATATCATTGGTGAAAAAATAAATTAAACATTACTGATTTGACGATCTTACAAGAATCACAATCTAATAGCTAACCAATAAAGAATTCAAGCTAAATTATACATGTCACTAACATATTTCACCCTCTTGACAATTGCTATCCCTTTATTGGCTTCTTTTCATACTACAAATTGAATGTGTACTTGATCGTTTTTGATCTATATATTCGAATATGTGTAGTACACAAAAAAAGAAGACTTTAACACTCAAGAAAACTCAAGAAGTATTTTAATAACACATACTGAATAAGCGTTGAGTGATGTGAGCTTTCCGTCGGAGCGCTTACATACTTCTTTCTATACATAGTATTGGCGAAGTTGTAATCATACAATGCGTTTTATCAAAAAAAATTTTTTTTTTTGCTTGTGATGATGTAGTAGTTATGATTTGAAGTTTTACGCGTTTAGAAATATAAAATGAAAAAAAAAAAAAAAAATGACGAGTTATTTGGAGGGTAGCATAAAGATATGTTTCTAAATGATCATTGGCTAGTTTTTATTTTCCATTATGACTTTTAAGCATAGCGTAGTTTTTGCAGGTGTGTTGGAAAAAGTTTCAATTATAACTTATCTTCTTTTTTTTTTTTTCATTTTGTGCTTATGTGGACTAGGAAATGTAACGGTTGATAAGTAAAAGCATGAGGAAATAATTAAATTTATACATAAGTTTTTAAAATGTATCTTTTACTTAAAATTGAAAAAAAAAATTGTAGTTTAAGTATTATAAGTTTTTATGAGTAGATTTAATACTAAGATTTAAAAAAAAAGCATATTAAAATTTTTCTAATCTCTTCTTAATAATTAACATCCTCAAGTATACCATCAATAAATTATATCTCATACACCTATACATAATCAACACATATCCAACAATATACCTACATACAATCATCAAACCCACTTAAACAGTCAATAACCCAAAAAAAAAAAAAAAACGAATATTCCTCCAATACTCCAATTCATAAGAAAACGTATCATAAGAAGAAAAAAATAATCAATCGTCATGAACAAACAAACCAGTAAGTAAGTAAGTAAGTAAATAAGTACATATTCTCAATCCCTTACATACATATCCACACTCATCCCCACATATACGTTTAAATACACTCAAAGAAACGTTTACAGGCTTCAACCAATAATGCAATTACAAGAAGAGAGAAAGAAAGAAAGACCACTCGTCGTCATCGCATGTCCTGCGTTGTATATACCGTCGGCTACTCTCTATCTCTCATTGTACACATATACTATATCCCAAACCATTCAGTACACACTTTATCCACCCCTACACCTTCCGATCAATCGTTATATCCCCCCCATCCTTTCTTGTCAGCATACACTCACACACACAATGAAAGACACGTACATTCTTTTTTTTTTTATCTCTCCCGCGTGCAAACATATAAACTGGATACAGTCCAAAAAGTGTCTGCACCAGCTACTATATATGTCCTATACCCTATATATCCTACTCTTAAACAAGAGACACGTGTTCACTTACTTACTCTCTCTCTCACCCTCTCTCTCTCTCTCTCTCTTTCTTTGGAGAAACTACCCCCTACGGTGTGTATGTGTGTGTGTGTGTGTGTGTAAACGTGAGCTTTAGCTGCCCTCTAATTTCTCTAATTTCAAACTCCTGACGCGAACTGTCACCACAAGATGCTATATGAAGGTATATATATAGTAGACATTGTACTGTGTATTGTATGTTTATAGGATACAATTACTTGTATGTACCTATATGTATGTATGAGAGAATCTTTTGGGTGTATATAAGGTTGGGTATTTCTTTTTTTTTTTGGTGTATAATGAATTTGTATTGGTGAACAATGTTGAGTGAGTTTTTAAGAGAGAGATGGTATATTGTTTGAATGATATTTGTTTTTACGGAAGGGATAAGTCGTTATGTAAAGTGAGAGAGAAAAAGTGACATTTTTTTTTATTTTGGTATTGTTAAGGGTTTAATGAGAGTTGATTGGTTGATGATTTTAATGAATTGTAAGGATGATGCTGGTGATTGTAGTATAGAGGGTTTGATTATTTGACAGTTTGTATAAAGTTTGCTTGTAGATTCTTAAAGAAAAAGATAAGTTTATATTTACGAATGATTAAGTATATTATCAGGGTATAAATGACAAATTTTAGAATGATAAATGTTGAAACATTGTATCAAATAATGTAGGTTCTTAATGTAAAGTTTACAGTTTGTAATTTTTTTTTTTTTTGGAACTTAAAATTGATCATGGATGTATGCGGGTAATAAGACACGGGTTTGAAAATATCGTTTATAAATCAGTATATAGAAGATTATACTTTTAGGATAAAGAATCTCTGTATGTGTAGGTATTTACCGTTATTGTAATTATACGATAACTTTAAATTTATTTATTTATTTATTATACATGTATCTATATACATAATTATGTGTTTGTTACTTTAATGGCAATCAATTAATCAAAACAACGAGCAATTTAATGAGTCAATTAAGAATTAGAAAGGGAGGGTTGATTGCGTAAGGGTAATTCAAGTTATATCAAGTAAAGGTAAACGATTTGATAATAAAAAAAAAAAAAAAAGAATCGCACAAATATTTTTTTCAATAATAATCGACATCCTATAAATAATGAAATTATAAAAGCATTTAATAATACCTACTTACTTGTCTAAGTTATATTGAAATCTTGGCCAAACCTATACTAATAAAAATATAACAAAACCAAATACATTCAAATTCGACAAGAAAAACGTTAAACTTACAAAAAAAAAAAAAAAATCCTTCACCTCCTAAAGAAAAGAAAAAAAAAACTAAACAACCAACATCCGTCATAAAATATACCTTTCAAGCTCTATACCTATCTATATCTATACATATATTGCTATTGCGCCAGAAAATCAGCGAGAAAATATTTTCTCTTTCGCAACTCTCTCTCTCTCTCTCTCTCTTTCTCTCTTTATTTCTCTCTCATTCTTTCAACCACACTCCAACCATATATATACAATATACCTCAATGCCGAGGTTTTTCCACCACTAAAACTTTATATGTACCTACATATTTCATATATAGAAACCGTATGTACGTACATACATACATACATACACAGACAGAAGTCAAGCTTTACTATATAACACCAAGACAGAAGGTGGTGCTATATATAGAAGTCTGCATGTCGGAATGACGTATGTACGTTCGCTCTCTCTCTTTTGGTGCGAGATATACACGCCTCCCATATGTGCACCTTTATATATATACATATGCCGACATACGTGTATAGAGAAGGGGGGGGGGGAGAAAAGGAGGAGTTACTGTAAACCGCCTGCTACATGGACCACACCGGCTGCTAGGTATACAGTATTTTTTTTTGAACAATTTTTTATTCTTTCTTGGAAATTTGGGAAATCGCAGTATATAATATAAACGTGCACAGCTGTTAAGTTATAGGTAAGTATATATTGATGAATTATGATAATCAAACGATTTTTTAAAAGTCATTCAACGATCGGTTGAACACCTATATCACCTAAAAAAATCTTTTGACTCTATGGAATATATATGTTAGAAATCGTATATAAAATATAGATAGTAGAAATGATATATAGTTAATCTCCTACACTATTGCAGATTGTTTTAAACAATACAACCAAGCATCAGTAGCAAAAAAAAAAATAATAATAATAATGATAAGTATGAGAAAGAAAGAAAAAGCTATAAGACACACTCAGTTCTCCCACCTAATCGCTCGAAGAAGAAAATATAGCTTGCAATCCATCCGATCTCACAGAGTACAAGTAACAGCAGCAACAGCAGCATCAGAAGCGAGAGGAATACCGGCACGCGGCATATCAGCTTCTTTATATGCCGCGGCACACAAAGAGCTTCGTACCTATATATAGTAAGAAGACAAGGAATAGGCTGGAGAAGAGAAAAAGGAGGGGGGGTTTGAACGATGGGAGTGAGGTGTATATAGAAAGGGAGGGAGGGGTAAGGAAAGGGAAGACTCGCTGTCGGTTATGATTTGCGGCTCTCGGGTATACACCGTCTGCAGAGAGAGAAAGAGAGAGTCTCTAGCCGAGACATTATTCATCGTCGCTTGTATATAGTATGTCCTTCTTTCTCTCTCTTTTACCCGCCCTCGAATATAGATACACGTGAGTGGCAATAGTTACGCGGTGGTACTGCTATTCTTGGTTGAAAAAGAGAGAGAGAGAGAGAGAGTGAGAGAGAGAGAGAGAGATTGACTGGTATATAGGAGAATATAGAGAGGGTGACATATTCGATGCACATACTGCTGTAAGTGTTATGTAGTATATATACATATACGCGTAAAGGACACATACCCCTACTGGAATATTAGCCATTATGTTGTACATAGAGAGAGAGAGAGAGAAAGAGAGTAAGAGAATATTCGTTAAGGACACACATGTTGTTGGCAAATTAGGTGGATTTGAATTATTATATTTCAAAGAGAGAGAGAGAGAGAGAGAGAGAAATGATGATTATGATGAACCACACGTGATTGCCTTTGCCACTACAATAACTACAATAACTGCAACTACAACTAGTACAACTAATGTTATACTTCTAGATGGATACGCCTACTTTTCACTATTTTTCTTCATACATTATTATTACCAATATTATTATTGTTATTATTATTATTATCATAATCGTTATTGCGGTTCTCAGAGCAAGTGTTATACGGTCCATACCCAACCATTCTTTAAATCATCTGCTGTATACATACATACATACTTACATTTCGCATACATACATATTATTTGGCACTTACTAATCGCAATTGTAACAATAGTAGTCGTTCTTGTCATTATCGTCGCTTTGGTGTATTTTTCATTATCGAATATTGGTAGTAGCAGTAGTAGTAGTATTACGTAAGCTTCAAATATCAAGCAAACTCCTATGTTGTTACAATTTCTTTTTAACCATATTCTTTCACTCTCTCCTCTAACTATATACCTTCCTTTCACCACCTTTCTTCATTTTTTTGTTCCTTTTATATCGACGATCGCAGTCTCGAACGGGTGTCCGAACGGTCTCGGCTATTACTACTTATATATATTATACGCGTAATGCGCTCGCGGGTCCACAAGATTTTTTTTTTTTTTTCATATATGGTACGCGTATATACACGCGGTCATTACTATTACCTACATGTATATAATACATACACACACGAAACGTTATAATACTCTGAATCTTCTTTTTTATTATTATTATTATTATTTTGTAAAAACGTGGCTCATTTTTCTGGACTCATATATTGGTATCTGTTATATAGCCGATTATTCCCGTAAACAGCCGCGAATGCGCGTGCAGCTTTCGCTCATACATGTAGCGTATATATGTATATAGGGGTGAGAAGATTACTCGGGGTGCTCACCAAAACCCAAGTGAATGAGAGAGAGAGTATTATATACCTATACCGATCATTTCCCTCTTTCTCTCTCTCGTAACGCGTTAATAATCGAGTCCCATACACACGTATCGCAAGTTAGTGTACCAGTGGGCAGTAACAACAACAACAGCAGCAGCAGCAACAGCAGACCCTATTACGAAAATGCGCTTGAGTACTACAGGACGCTGCTGGTATATATATAAGCCAATCTGCCAAGTTCATCAGCAACTAACAGCAGCAGCATCAGCAACGTAATATTGTGACCTATACCTGCGTATTCCAACTTTATCGTACTTATACCTGTATAGCTATATATATATATAGTGCTTTCGAACACACATACACATACCTACACACATATAGAAGCGTACAATAGCTTTTTATATATATGTACGCTCGTTACGTACATACTGCAGCAGCTTACGAGTATAAGCATGAATTTTTTTTTGTTGCAGCAGTAGCAGCCACCAATCGATATTTTCCAGTCCAGCCGACTTGGGCATGCATGGTCATATGCCCGAAACTGCCCAGCCAACTTGGGCATGCATGCCGGCTATATAGGTAGTTGACTTACTAAAAGAAAGCAAAAAAAAAATAAATTTATAAAAAATTGAGGGTGGGCGCAAGTGAAGCAAAGCAGAAGGCGGAACCCCCTGGTACATATATAAAAAAAAAATTGGCTTCATATACTATAGGTTCTATACTGAATTACTGATCATAAAATCGTTAAGTTTGAGGAAAAAAGAATGAAGGAGGGAGGGGAGAGAAGATGCGGTATATGTACTTGGTTATATCGTAAGGGTATATATAGGTATAAGAATCGTTTTTGGTAAGGGTAACAGGTGTTCTTTTAAGGTCACATATACGTACAATAAAAGTGGGTGTGTTTAGTTTCTGTCGACCTATAAGATATATACCTATATCGAATATATAATAGAGTTTACGAATTGTCATATTTCATTCTTTTGGTATATACTTGGCTTTATATATGTACGATTCTCGCGTATATATGTATATATTTACCAATGCACCCTTACATCAAGTAACACCCCTTGGTAGCCAGATTTGACATATTCGCACATGCATGTGGGAGGAGATTATTACCGCGACCGCTTACATACGCCCCTGTATACTTGGTGGTGACACGAAACGTAGTATCTTTTATTGTTGTATATGATTATTATGGCTCGCAGAGGAGTTGTAAGAAAATTTAAGGGTGAGAATTAGAAATTGGTTTAGGAGATGGGGATGGTTACGATTTTTAGTGGGTGTTGTAGAAGAAAACTGAGATTGACTGAAAGACGAGAGTTATTTTGTTTAATTTAGGAAAAAAATTAGTTTATTTATTGTTTGGTGCAATGATTTTTATTATAAGAGTAGGTAATATGAATGACGATGATGGATATTCGTAGTATTTGTATATACACTATAGATAAATTGGCTGCTGATGCATTGATTCATGATCTGCGCACTTTAAATAGTCGTGTCGATTAAGTCCAGCTAATAGAGTCGATCAATCGTTCATTAAATTATCTTTCACGTATCTCACGTATAATTGCTTGATCAATTGTTCAGTCAATTATACTTTATTTTGAGTATTTGTATAAGTACGAAATTTTGATTTTTACTGTTAGTTTAATCAAATTTTAAAAGTTGTTTATTTAAATTCTAATTTATTGTTGTAATTTCTTTAATTATCTATTTATTACTTGTAAAAATACTATATTTTTTTTCAACATTTATCAAATTGTAAAATATTGTTCTGATAATTTATGAAATATGATAGATCTATTGATAACCCAATACATCAACATTTTGCGTAAAAAAAAAACATCATTAGCTAAATCAATCGACAAAACACAATACAATCATCACAACAAAAATAACAACAGAAAAAAAAAATCTTATTCTTTCATAATCACATTAAATTCTCTCACAAACCATAAACTCAACCATTCATTTTTTTTCATTCTACCTTCTGACAAGAAAAAAAGGTAAAGGAAAAAAAAGGTCAAGAAGCCCCACCACAAAATATATATAAGTCGGTACAACACAACTTACAAGTCAAGTCTAATTCAAGCACAACAGTCGGCGCGACAAAGAGAAAAGCCCTTCATATATATACTTATATTCTATACCTTCAAACAAAACTTGGACATTCATTTTTCACCACCATCACCAAGAGAAGCTGGTATATACAAACCTTTATATTTATATATAATATATATAAACCACTGCCACTGCCATTGGTCGTCATAGTCGTTGTTGTTGTCGGTACATACATATATAACTATATACGCACAATGCCTTTAGCTATAGGTCATAAAGAAAATAATATTAAATGACTCAAGAGAGAGAGAGAGAGAGAGAGAGAGAGAGAGAGGGTGGTAGAGAGTTAAGGTAGAAAAGAAGAGAAGCCAATAACAATTTAAAACCTCAAATAAGTCTTCAATCCTTCTTCTCTCACCCGCTTCTCTTGTTCATATTATATGCCTATACCTTATACTCTTCTTGCGCGCAACGCATATAGCTATACATATATATCTATACCAAGTGCTTGCAAACTGTAAGTACGGAAGAAAGCCACAGAGATATAGAGTGTACGACGACGACGACCAACGGCCAAGTACATTAAAAATAAAAATAATAAAAAAATATAAGAAAAATCTTACAAGTATAGCTAAAGTATATATATGTATATATACATATGGTGGAAGGTAAAAATTGTGAAGGCGCAAAAAAAAAAAAAAAAAAAAGGGAACACACCACAGAGAAAAAAAAAAAAAAGACTTAACAGAGTGAATGAGTGAGAGAGAGAGAGAGAGAGTAAGAGTAAGAGTAAGAGACTAAAAAAGATCAAAGATAGAAGAGCGTGAGCGCGCGGGCAAGCAAGCAGCTCATGAATGCTGGGAGTGATCATCCGTCGTGGTACACGTTGTATGTATAAATATATACATATATATATAAACCACCACGTGGGTGGAGAGAGGAAAGAAGGAGGTAAAAAAAAAGGAGTAAAAGTAGTAGTAGTAGTAGTAGTAGTAGTAGTTGTAAGTAGTAGTAGGGATATGACCCCGTGGCCTGAGCGCACGTATATATATACCTTTATACCCAGAGGGGACCTATGGACGCGACTGCCTGTATGCCTGCTCTTTCGCCTGCAGCACAATATTATATATATATTCCCTCTCACTCACTCACTCACTCGTTCTCACTCCTTCAAGTTTGTGTAGTGCTTGCGCGAGAGCACGGATCTTGCGATCCGCGAACCAAGTATAATACAGAAGGTAGATATATACGAGAGAGAGAGAGAAGAGAAAGAAGGAGGTAAAAGGTGGTGGAGAGAGAGAGAAAACAGGCCCTGAAGCTAAGGAAGCAGAGAGAGGTATAGATCCGCTGCTGCTGATGATGCAGCCGTCGGCTATATATGTATATATAAGAGAGTGAGAGAAGCCCACTGGCTGTTTTCATACTCTCTTCTTTCTCTATATATAGGTATACATCAGGCCTATACTTATCCTCCTACTAATACCACCGGCGGCCATATCGCCGCGCGTTACCTTATACTTATATTTTACCCGTAGGCCATCTTATACCTGTA
>JAPYZE010007670.1:0-15531 GCA_030522805.1 Leptomastidea abnormis
TATATATATATATATATATATATATATATATATATATATCAGTCAGACCCTTTTCCCCTAGCGTGTGTGGTTTGCGGCACAGTCTTAAGCTCAGTGAGAGAGTTGGAGCTTGGGACGTAGGAGGCAAGGAAAGGAAGGAAGATGTCATCCATAGTCCTAGGGCTCTCACCTTTGGACTCATGCTGGATTGGGATCATAGGGGTGTAAACAGTACTTTGCCCAGTAGCTGTAGTGTATATGTGAAACAATTTCAGCATTTCGTTGGTACTTTTAGAGGCAGAGGCGCAGGGTATTAGGCTCGTTACTACCTGGGGTGATGAATCGCGTTAAGGACGGAAAATATCACGGACGGAAGAATTGAATGGGCTTTTCGGAGCACAGTGAGTGTCACGTAAACATGAGTATGCGTGGCTTAGTGTTAAAATCGGCGTCTGGGATCATGTGCCTGGAAAATATGTTCTTAATTTAAAGTTTTTTATAGTATTTTTTTCCACAGTTTTTTTTTTATTTTTGAATATCTTATCAGTACATATATATCGTAAACTTGAAAAATAAAAATATAATTTAATATAAAAAAGTAATAAGTGGAAACTTTTGAATGTAAAAAAAAGTGCACTCCCTTAAATAATTTATTGACAATTAAAAATAATAATACTCATACACATATTAATAAAATTAAAAATTGGTTCCCTTAAAATATTTATTGGATAAATATGTGTTAGTCGGAGCACAGTGTATGTAGTTTGAGGCACGGACTTAGTGATGGAGTTGGTGCCTGGGACGTGGGAGGTGAAGAAAAGAAAGATCTTACTTATGGTACTGGCGTTCTCACCTCTGGAGTGGTGCTGGAATGGGATTATAAGAGGTAAGCACTACGTTGCCCAAAAGCTGTGATGTATACGTTGCATCATTTTGTTGGTCCTCCCAGAGGCAGAGAAAAGATCCTGGAGTCGCGCAAATAGTTCTCCTCTTAATACAGGGTATAAGGCTCGCTATTACCTGAGGGGATAGTTTGCGTTTATAACGGGGGATATAACTGACGAAAAAATTAAATGACCTTATCAGAGCACGGAAAAAATCACGTTGATACAAGCGTGCGTAGCACAGAATCAAGCTCAGTGAGAGAGTTGGTGCTTAGGATGTGGAAGGCAAGAAAGGAAAGGAAGATCTCACTCATGGTCCTAGGACGACTCTTACCTTTAGATTCATGCTAGATTGGGATCATAAGGGTGTAAGCAGTACTTTGCCCCGTAGCTGTAGTGTATATGTGAAACAATTTCAGCATTCCGTTAATACTTTTGGAGGCAGAGGCGCAGGATATTAAGCTCGTTATTACCTGGGGTGATAGATCGCGTTTAGGACGGGAGATAGCACAGACGGAAGAATTGAATGGGCTTTTCGAAGCACAGAGAGTGTCACGTAGATACAAGCGTGCGTGGCTCAGTTATAGTATTGGAGCTTGAGATTCGAAAGGTGAAAGTATACTCGCTGTAGGTCTACAAACTTTTGCAGAATTCGCGGAAAAAATTTAATGGGCTTATCGGAGTACAGAGTGTCAGGTGGACAGAAGCATGCATGGATCAGTAGTAGACTCAATGCCAAGGATCTGGAAAGTGAGGGGGGGCTGAGGGGGGTAAGAGGGGGGGGGGGCAATGAGGGGGCAGAGGGGGTCGGGGGGGGGGGTGAGGGGGGCGGCCTGTTTTCCGAACTCCTTAAATATAAGAGATAAATGCAAAATTTTCTGTTATTTTCTTTATAAATGTAAAACATGAATAAAGGGGGGGGGGCCGAGGGAGGCCGGGGGGGGGGGGGGTCTGACTGAATTTTTTTCTTACAACTATATAATATAGGAAGATACATATATATTTAAAAAGATGTACTATAAATATATATTATACATACATATGTGGTTTGTTATTTCTTAACCTATTTTTTGATTATCCTATATCCCTATCCTACAATATTTTTTATACAATAAAAACATGTTTTCTTACGGATTGTCATATTTTAAATATTTTTTATATGTAAAAAGAAAATGCATTTATAAATTTTACAACGTATCTTGTCCCGCTAAAACAAACCTCTGTAGATTTTCTTTTTTTCTCCCCTTCTCATGGAAAATATTTGGTACTCTTTTTAAAAGAATGTTTACAACACCTACAAGTCCTTTACCCATATATTGAAAACATTTTGGTTTTTCTTAAAAATTATATTTACAGATTGCTATATACGGATTCTTTTTTTTTTAAATTATTTAAAACTTGCTCGCTCGATACACTACGACCTTAAGCTATTTCGGAGTGTGTTACTTCAACCGTTATATTTTCGTTGATATTTGTAACTTTTTTACTCTAATCTATACGAGAGAACAGATTCCATATTTCTTGGTCGTTTAATCGTTTTAAGGACTTGTGACGGAGCACTCGACTCGTCACACACGACACCCGAGATCGAAGCGCCAGGAGGCGCAGTTTGTGCGCGAGCGAGAAAGAGAGAGAACAAGAGAGGAAGAAAGAAATAGACGCACCGAAGCAGAAGAGGAGAGAGGAGAATCGGAGTAACAGCGCAGTAGGAGCGAACTCGAGTCGCTCGTGCGGTAAAGTAAGGAAGCAAGCATCTCTCAAGACCGCCGGCCAGCACGTAGCGTGGTCTTTGACCAGGTGAGGCCAAGGTGGCCATTCTCCACCAGAAAATCTTCATCGCCTCTCCTTCGACACCGACAGGCATCGGTGCAGTGCAACGCTGATAGGCGTATCTCTCTCTCTCTGAAAAGCGAAGCATCCTGCTTCGAAGCAGGTATGTGCACTTGGTAGCCAGCAAGCGGCGAAGAAGACATGAAAAAGGTATAAGTGTGAAAAGTATATTCGAGGCGTTCTCATTTTGTAATAAATAAATAAAATACTTTTTATTATCAATTATATTCACCCAGAGTCATTTTATTTGTATTGCATGTTAACCCGGCGTCACCAATGTTACAATGGCGCCCGAAGGGGTTTTAGGAAATTCAATTAAGTAAAGTAACGTAAAAATTAGAAATGCTAAATTAAAAATAGTCATCCCACAAAATCATGAAAAAGTGAAAATATAAAAAAAAATATATATGAAGTGAAGTGTGCGTACCAAAGTGAATCGCAAAAAAAAGTTAAAATATATAGTGAAATTTAAAGTCAAGTAGTGAAGTTTCACGCTTCATGCGTGAAATAGTAACGTACGAAGTTGAAAATCAAAAATGACGTACAGACGCATAGTTACGTAAGAGGGTGATGTAAGCGGTACGGCGTGCTTACCAAACGAAAAACACGTGGCGTAGACTGGGTTTTGATAAAAGCATGCTTAGAAAGTTGAAAAATAATAACGTAAATTAAACGTAATTGTAGAAATTATCAAAAATACAATAATAATAATTGATGGAAAGTAAAATATTAATTTATCTATGGTGTACATTATAAAAAAAAAAATAGATAATTTTTTATATAAAAGATATATAGATAAATATAAATATAAATGCAAAAATTATACACGCATAAATTTGAACAAAAAAAGAAAGAATTAATAAATATATAAAGTAAACTGGAAATTCCAGAATGGAAAACTATAAGTTAGTAGCGTCACACAGTAAGACGCAAGGTCACGTATACATATCATACAGCTAGCGCGACTCAACCAAATGCGTTTACATACACATATACAATTTCTAAGAATTTAATACGCGTCAGTCACAATGGGTAGTCTTGACGCTGGAACACAAGAAAAGATAAAATTTTTTCTTAACAAAGCAACTGACGATGGTATCAGGAACACGTTAGATTTCCTAGAACTCAAAACAGAAGGGAGAGCATCGGAAATCAGGAGTAGGCTTATAGCAAGGTTAAAAGGTAGTTACGTAGAATCAGAGTTTACACCATTAGCAACGGAAGAGGATAAGAAAGAAGGGAAAATTCGTAGAGACCTCCTATTAAAAGAATTTTTTTAATCAATTACTGACGACCCATTCAAAAACGTGACGCAACGTGCAGACAAAACGAAAACAACAGAAAAAACAAGCGCAAGCACATCGCAATCAACACAAAATTTAACATTGACAGGGCAGACGGACAGTTTCTTATTACAAAGCAAAAACGCAAATATAGAAAATAACATGACGTCACAGCAACAGAACATACAAGACGTAAGCGACGTAGAAAATCGTAAACGAGATCTCATTACAGTGACATTAAACGGAAAGCTAGTGAACATGCCCCGAGATCTCGCAAATTTATATTTAAGCGATAGTATAGATTTATCTAGTGTCAACCCTAACCAACAAACATTTCAAATAGTCGAAAGAAATAACCCCAATAGAGTAACAAAGCAAGATAATGATATTTTACCAGCAACTAATTTAGGAGAGCATAAAATTGAATTAATTAAAGAAGCCAGTCCTGTAAAACAAAGATATCACGCTGTCTCCGTCCGGTTAGAAAAAATAATGCATGAAAATTTAGATAAATAGGCAAAAGCAGGCGTTATAGAAAAATCAAAAAGTGGAATAATCCCGTAGTAATGGTTAAAAAGAAACAAAAGAATGAGTATAGAATGTGCATAGATTTTAAAGTAGTAAATAAATTAACGAAAAAAGACGCGTATTCTTTACCTTACATGGAGGTTATTTTAAAAAAGCTGAGAAACGGTAAATACATAATTACTATAGATTTGAAAGCCGCATACCATCAATTAAACTCGATAAGAAGTCCAGAGAAATTACAGCATTTACTGTACCTGGAAGAGGCTTGTGGCAGTACAAACGCTTACCGATGGGTTTGTCAACCGCGGGCGCGACGTTTCAAAGACTTCTAGATAAATTCATAGGCGATTTAGAGCTTTACGCGTTTAACTACTGTAACATTTAATATATATGCATATATAATATTTTTAATATCCCGAGTATGAAAAGGCATGCAATGATATATGAAGCCCTATACTCAGGTTTGGGTTGCCCACTGAGGTAAAATCAAACGAACAGGTAAAGGAATAAAGGATGGTAAACCCTTGTAGCAGCTAGATTCAGTAATCAATATATATTTCAATTAAGCTAGTAGTTTAGAAAAATATTCGAATTTATTTGTGATTCAAAGATAATAGAATCAATTTATAAGAATGAGCAAGATAATTAAGCATTTAAATTTGAGCAAAGTCTTATTTGAAAACAAAATTTACTTTAGAAAATAATCAAGTTTAATTTCTAACTTCGAGTATAAAAACCATGAATAATTAATATCACTTAATAAAATAATATAAAAAACACAAGAAAGAAAAACAAAAGAGATTTGTAGTTTCACAGTCTTACCGACTGTCTTTTATTATGAACACAAGAAATAAAAGAACTTTACTTTACAAAAGAAAAGCCATAAAGGCCACGCAGCAACCTCTCTAGCGCGCACGAAATTGAGAGAGATAGAGAGAGGTGCTGGAGCTCGTCGAATATACTTTTTTTTCAAGTAATCGAAAAAGCTTTAATTTTTTTTTAATCACTTTGTATTTAGCCTACAAAAGAAGGATGTGATCATAATTGAGCTTAATTTTCTTTTTGCTCTATAATTTTTTAAATTTAAAAAATGATTGAGTCGACGGAGTTACATAATTTTTATTATTCAATTATTGATACTCGGATTATCAAAAAGATAGGATTTAAAAAATTATAACTCAAAATAATCGTTGTAAATTATAGATATAAGCAATATAAACTTTAATTTTAAAGAAAAATACATTTTTTTACAAATTATTTATAACAATTTATTGTACATTTTTTCTCTTATTTTTTTTTATTACGCTTTGTTCTTGCAGTCTTATTATTTTGTTTTTGTATCTTAGATTTTTTGTCTTTTTCCAGTGTCTTTTTGTCAATGCACCATGGTAAACCCACATTAAAATGTTCACATTTTTCCCCTCGAATACAACTGTAACAACTTAATGTATTAAAAAAAATATAATTTGGATTCATTTTACTCCATGTCCATTGATGTACAGACATTGTACCTTTGAATGGCAGAAGATGGTTACAAGGAATTTCACTAATTAGTTTTATACTTTCTGGAGATACAAGTTGAACGTGTATACTTTTAACAGTAGGTTGTATAACATTCATGAATGCATCTATATCAGGAACATCTGTACCACTCGCAACAGCACGATCTGCTATTCTTTTCATTGCTGAACCAATCCCATCAGCTGCACTTTTTCCATGGCCAGATTCAGTAAAATTATGGGTAATTGTTTTAATTTGTGGAAACTTTTTTGGCAAGTACGAAGTAAAAAGATAAAATGTATTTTTATTTCGATATTGCGTTGTCGGAGAGTCACTTATAATATGCAAGTTTAAAATTTTTTTATTTTGGACTAAATATTCCGATAAAATAGGCTCAAGATGTGCTATAATTGCAGCAGAATCGTGTTGCAAAGAAGAAGAAACAGTACAAAATGATTGTTTGAAATTTTGGGTGTACAAAACTCCTGTGTGTAGTGTTATTTGCTCACGGGAAGCACCAAAATGTACCGACTGGGGTTCTCGTCCATATTTACAGGAATCAATATGTAAAATCATGTCTGTATCATTTATTTCTTGCTTTAGTTTCTGAATAATCATCTGTTGATGATAAATGCGAGCGCTATGCGACATAAAATTGATTGCAGATTTTTCAAAAATTGGCAAGATCTCAGTAATTTTTTCAAAAATTGTTTTTTTGACAGTGAGTTGTACAATAATAGGTTTATTAGTTTTACCACTAATTCGATTGATTTTTTCTGTTACCCATGATTTACGCACAATGTTTTTATCTGGAGAAAACGATAAATATTTTAACCTATTATTTTTACATAATACACAATTTCTTAATAAACATTCTACGTTATTTACTTTACAACATAGCTGTTCAATCAAACTTGATACCGTTTTCACATTATATTGTTATAATATAATGCAGTAACAAACAACCTCATATTTTCATGTGTAATGCACAAACATGTTTCTCTTGATAAAGCATTGGGAATCACAACAAAAAATGGACGTAGTAGACAAAAATAAGAAAAACTTATTAAACAAGTACTTTCTTTCAAAAACTTTTTATGCAAACGCATCAAAGAATCGCACAAATATCTTTTATGCATTTTAACTTTGTGTTTAGTGATTGTTGCTTGTTTCCCTGGTGCAACATAACTAACATCATCTCTTATGAAAAAGTTTAAAACTTAATTTCTTAATTTTACTTTTCGATTTTTGTAGAATGTAAATTATCATAGTCTTTTTCTTGAAAATTATAAAGAGATTTTACTGGTAGAAAATCTTTACATTGGTTTAGCAATCTATTTTTGCGCAAAATTTTTCCGTCCAAGCACTTGAAAAAAAGTTGTTTATGACTTCTATTTTTTATATTTGCAATACTGTTCTTTAATTCTAAGCGTAGTGCTTCTCCTGAAATTAATTTTTTTTAATTTTTAAATTTATAATCTTATTGTTTAAAAAAATCTCTACATTTTTTTTGGTGATACCTCTGCACGTTGTTTTAAATTTCGTTTTTTTAGTCTCCACAATTTTCTTTGTAACTTTACACATTTTTCCTTTAAAACACTGCAATTATTTTTAACTTGATTTAATTCGCGAACAGTTGCACTCTTATTACGTAGAACTTGCTTGCGTCCAAACAGTTTCTGACGAGAAATGCTATTTGATTTAACATTTAAATCAACTAATGCTCTATTTTCTTGAAATTGTTTTTCTTTTTGCTTCTTTCGATAGCTTTTCATGTAATCTCTACGCTTCTGACGAAAATCATCAACATTTTTCACTTTTAACTGCCTTTTAGACCATCTTTCTCTTTCACTTTTTTTATACTGTTCATATTGATCAGAATTTTCTTTAATTTTCATTCTTTTATTTTTCACCCACTCGCGTTGATATTCACGTCTCTTAACTTTTTTACGATCTTCTTTAACGTTAAATTTTGTACAGTTATCAAATTATCCGTCTCATTTGCTGCAGACTCAATATTACGTCGGCTCCTTGTTCGCATTTTGTTTATGGGAGAAGGCACATTCAGTGTTTCACATTCCAACGCTTTTGAGAAACTAAACTGCTAAACGTATATTGTAGAATCGAAACTTAATATTATTTAAAGTAACTTTAGTTTTGGAGGGGGTACTTATCAACTAAGTACGATTCGAATTTAAACGCAAGCATTTGAACTTTTCTCAGAAGAAAATACAAACAAATATAATGAAATAATGTCATATAAATTGTATAGATTGATACTTTATGTTTCTGCACGTATTTATAGGTGTAAAAATTATAAATATAAAAAAATTTTCAATTTTGAATTTTTTCATGTCGACGGAGTTACGAAATTTTCAGTTAATATAAAATATGATACACTAATAGCGTAATAATGAAATCAAAATAGTAATGATTTTTTTGGTATATAGTAGAGAGAAAATATTTGGTATTTATTTTTCTCTAAAGTAGTACGATGGGAAGAAAACTGCATGTCGACGGAGTTACGCGTAATTAAAATACGTGACATATTTTTAGATGACATTCTTTTTTTAACTGATCAATGATATCAAAAATATTTTTTCATGACTTATACTTGTAAGATTAATATTTTGTATCACTTACAATAATTAGTTTGTCTTTGTCTTGCATACGCTTTTTATACTTATATAAAGACAAATTTTTAATACTCCGTCGACAATATTTCTCTACGGGAGAACGATATTCAAGTGCTCATTTAAGTACTTAAATAAAGATTTTAATCTCTGATAATTTAGCATATGTTTTTTTATAATAAAATAAGTATCCTATTATATTTTTTTAGCATCATCAACTTAATATGCGTATTATACAGGAGTTACAAATTTTAGAATTTGGACTGGGGAAGTCGACGGAGTTACGAATTATGCTCTTCTTTTAATATTTATGTGCTTTTAAACGCAATTTTTTCATGATGTAATAGTGGATTTATAGAAAATAGGTATTTAACTATTAGAAAAAAATTTTTCCATAAATTAAAATTGTATATATATACTAAATATATTGCTGAGAACGATATTTCCATTTATTTTTAGAATTCATCATATAGGCGCGCGTTATAGGTATAGTGGAGAGTTATCGACGTCTACTTTCCTCTCTCTATCCGTTCGGTTTCTATGTAAGTATATCTATAGCGCGCGTCGCAACTCACTACTACTGTTCTGACTGCGCGCGTATACTACGCGCGCAGTCAGAACAGTAGTAGTGAGTTGCGGTGCGCGCTATAGATGTAGTGTAATGCTGTACAACGGTATTACATCATACAGCAGTGATGACTTTTACTCGCTAGCAAATTTTAATCTCTTTTTCATAATTATTATTTAAATATTACATATTGTTTTTTAGCTTAACTTAAGACGTGATTCTAGCGCATTTAATTAAATCTACCTTTAGTTAATTTATTTATTTATTAAAAAGAATGAAAATAATATACAAATGAAAAATAAAGTACGAATGGCAAGAAGAGCAAGAAAATGCATTTATAAAATTAAAGAATTCGCTATGCGAAGCACCGTTGCTTCATATGCCCAACCCCAACGATGAGTTTTGCATACAGACGGACGCAAGTGATTCGGGGCTAGGCGCGGTGTTAACACAAAAAGTAGATAATGTAGAAAAAGTTGTAGGATATACAAGCCGTGAGTTGAGAAAAAATGAATTTAATTTAAGTACTATAGAAAAAGAATGTTTGGCTGTAAAATGGGCTATTAAGAAATATAGACCGTATATAGAAGGCGCAAAATTTATAGTTATAATGGATCATAGCGCATTAAAATGGTTATTTGACAAGAAAAATTCAGTAGGTAGACTAGGCCGATGGGCACAAGAATTAATGGCTTATGATTTTGACGTTGTACACAAATAAGGTACGAGTAACGCCGTGCCAAATGCATTATCCAGAATGTTCGAAAATGAAAACACAATAAAAATTAACGCAATAAATATATGCAAAAGTACCACAGATGAATGGTATAAAAAACGCGTCTGGCAAATCAAAAGTCATACCCGTAGATATAGAGACTGGAAAATAACAGACAAAAAAATATATAAGTATAGGCCAAATAAAGAAATAGACGAAGTATTAGGTGATTTAGACGCGTGGAAACTCGTTGTGCCTTTAGAAAAACGCAATAATATATTATGCGAAAATCATAACGAGCCAAGCGCAGGTCATAAAGGTGTAGAAAAAACGTACAAACGTATAGCTAAATCGTACTATTGGCCAGGAATATATAATGATGTTGCTAAATACGTAAAAAATTGTGTAACTTGCTTAAAATATAAATCTGATCAAGATATATGTTGTGTGTGCGTTTGTCGACTTCTAAGACACGAGCACAAGAGAGAGAGAGAGAGAGAGAGCGAGAGCCTTATTTTAGGTGTTATCGAGCAAGGACTGATTTATTAAGGAACGTCTTGCGGGGTTTTATAAGCTATCGGGTTTAGAAGCTTCTTCAATCTTCGACTCTATTTCTATTACAACAACAACCCCAGCACGATTACGTCTTGAGAAATTTAAAATACGTATTGGTGAAAAAGTTTTAATTTTTATCTAGAGATGTGATATGATAAAATAAGCACTCCGCAATGATACCAAATTATCAGGACCACTAATTAATAGAGTGCTTAAGGATACAGAATTGAGAGCATCCAATTTCTTACACTATTGGGTGATGGATACCGAGCATGATGTGTTTGAAAACTACAAAAATCGGTGATAGTGACGTAAATGTGTGTACGTATGCGCGCGCGCGAGTGAGCAAAAAAAAAATAATTGACAAAATTACGAAAAATAAAAACTAAAGTATACGATTGAGTGACAAAAAGACAGTATAGACTTTCAAAAATAAGTGTATGAAAATATATATAAAATACGTACTAGATAAAATCTTTTTTAATTTTAAAATAAAATCTTTTTTAAATATAAAATTTGTTTTTTTCTATATTTTACCATTCCGCTTTTTCATTTCAATCTCTCTAATTTGAAAAAAAATACCTTGATTCAGACGAAAACATTTTAAAGGATTTTTCTACCCCGAAAAAATAGTAAGTAAGCTATGAGAATTCCAACTCACTTCACATCTCCCGATGGGAGTCTTCGGTTGCTTTCGGTCGCTTTCGGTTCGCGCTAGCTAGACTCAATGCAGACGGTATAGGACGTGACCGATCTCGTGCTGGTGAAAAAGAGAGAGAGAACAAAAACAATGTTCCTACGTAAATGGAACCATCGCTTCAAAATCCAAGCGGTTACTATCTACTCATTTTTTGATTTTTATGATAAGGCTATTTATAAAATATGTTTTACTCTATTTAATATTTTAAATGTTCTGGTAAACTTTGCCGAGAGGTCTACTCTAAATTCTGGTCTCTGTGATAGATAATATCGAACCCTTGGTACCTTGTGATAGTGTTATTCCTAATTTCAAATTATTACGTAAGTTTTTCTTTATTTACTATACCACTTTTTCCTTTTAATCTCTCTAGTTTGAAAAAAATCATTAATTATAAGTGTCTAATCTACGGGACCTTTTTTCTTCTCCGATCCCATCGCTTGACGACCCTCTTACCCTTCCTCCGCGGGTATCCTGGCTTTCCAAAGAGAAGAAGGATAAAAGCAGAATGGTTGCGATAACGACGCTAGCTTGCTTTCTTATGGTTACTTGGGACAGCCTGTTGATTTTTACACATGCATGATACATACGTTTGGCTTTCTAGTAAAAATATTTTTTTTAAATTATGAAATATTAATTTGTTTAAATTATTTTTCTAGTCGTTGACCTCTCCTTTTTTTTCATTTCCTTGATACTAGAATAAAAGCATAAGCAACATGTAAGTACAAATAACTTCTTTGTATTTTATACTCTTCTTTCCCGTTGACGCCTTGTTACCATATGATAGCCCTATTTAAATTATTATATAAGTTTTCTTTATAGTAGTACTCCTCATTAACATTAAATGACATTTTCTTATCTACGAGACCTTTTTTTTCCTTTTGACTCGCCGATCCCTACGCAAGTGATCCTCTTTCCCCCTTCCACGTGAGAATCCCTCTCCCCCTTCCCCCTTTTCCACTCATGCGCGACGACTGGCGCCAGACGTGTGACGTCAGAGGTATCTGCCGTTTAACGACCCCTACTACTGACAAATTTTTTTGTAATAAATATTCTTATACCTCTGAAATAAATGATTCAAGAATCCAGGCTTTGAATCTGTTTTGTCACCCACGCAGATTTGTTAGATTTTCAAAATGCTGATAAATAATCCTTACGTTTTCTAAGGACTCTTGGAGTTTCTGATTTATATACAAGCATTGGTTTGTACTTGAAATCTCCGGACGCGTTTGTGCAAAACAATAATCTGTAACAGTCCTTTGAAGCTTGGAATCCAGGAGCAGTTTTTTCGTCTTTAGTGAGATAAATACGTTTAGGCATCTTTTTCCAGTATACATCTGTCTCGTCGCAGTTGAAAATTTGATCAGGATGAAAATTTTTTCTTTAATTATTTGGCTAACAATTGGTTTGAATTCACGTGCAGATTTCTCATCAGCAAATGCACTTTTACCGCTAAAACTCACGTTATGAAGGAAGTAAGTTGCTTTAAATCGATTGAGTCAACTTTACTAGCTTAAAATCTTTCATCTTCGCTTATTTCGCTTGTATCTTGTAAATATTCAAAAATTATTTGTGCTTCTTCTTGAATAGCCGCAAGTGTCAATGCAACTTTTTTCTGTATCATATCTTGAATCCAAGTGATAAGCAGTTCTTCTAGTTTTTCATATCTTCTACTAATTTTGGCTATTTTGCGTGTGGCTCTAAGAGCCTTGCACTCGCTCGAATACTCTCTTTTTTACCTCTAATAGATTTTACGGTTGATTCGTTGACCTGGACAAAATAGTATAGAAATAGTGTATGAGTTTTAGCATTTCAAAAAATTACATTGACGTATAAGCATTAATCAACCTTAAATTTTCGAGCAACATAGCTGATTCTTTCACCACGATCTAATAAATCTAAAATTTGAAGTTTATCTGCTAAACTCATTACATTCTTTTCTCTTTTTTTTTGCTTGGCGGAAGATTTTTTGGAGGAGCCATTTATTACAAATCTGCTTAAATTTTTAGAATTTTTGGAAAAAAATTTGTAAATAATTATCTTAATTAAAAATATGAATTGTGTAAAGTTAGACAATCACGAATAAAAAATTGCAGTTTTTCGAATGATAAAATTTGGTATAAATGCATCCGACCGCGAATACAAAAATCGCGAATAACAAACGCGCAAATAACGAGGACCAACTGTAATTAAAAAAATAAAGTTTTAAAAAGCTTAGTTGGAAAAAAGCCCATGTCTCTCTGCTGTCGGTGGTGCTGACTGCGCCAAATGCGTCGACAGGGCTGAAGCTTAATGTCGACATGTACAACCAGAACTTTTACCCGACTCCGATGTACTCTGTCTTCTTAATTTCCAAAAGGGGTATTTTATTCTCATTTCCTTTCTATCTCAATTTTTTATTGTTTCTCAATATTTTTTTTAAATATAAAATTATTTTTCTTACTTCAAATCAGTAAAATTTCTTAAACCATGGGTCAACACATACATCTCCCGTTACAAGCGAATCGAAAACTAAATTTTTAAAAACACACCTACTTTTTTTATCATAGAGAATACTCAGGGTTATTTTGACACTAAGAAAATAGCCTAAAACAAATTTTAGGTATTGTTATAATTATTAACATAACTAAACAAATTAAAAAAATACTAGTTTCTTTACAAACTAGTTCTTAGCTTGTTTAAAAATTATATACCTTGAAATACATTTACTTGTTTTTGAGAGCAATTATCCTTTACGCATTTAGCCTTTCCTTAATAGGGAATCAACAAATAGTCAAAATGTATCTTTATGTGCTTGGATCAAAAAGAAATTTTAATAAAAACTAATAAATTAACAAAAATATACTTACGCTGTGTTGAGAAAAAATCCACCAAATAAAAGAAATGGAATTATAACTGGAGGTCCAACTGATAATGCCATTGATATATTAGTACTTAAACACGAAATTAAATACCCTAAAGAAATTTTATATTATTAAAGAATAAATATTTAATTGACATTACTTAAAATTTTTTTTAATATGCTAAAGAAAGCAGTAACAAAGGGATAAAGATAAAAGTAAAAAAGGGATCAAGATCTCAGATTAAATTAAATTTTTGTAAATTTTATCGAAATAATTAAAAAATAGAGTGAAGTATCAAATTAAAATTTTGTCTTTTTAGAAACAAGAAACATACAAATGCAGTTTGTAATTTTGTATCTTTTTTATGTATACTTCTTAAAGGGCCAAGTTGAAAAATTTTTTTTTGACAAATTTTAAGGAGTTCTATCCAACTTAATTTTATTTTTTGATTTTTTATTCTTTTAAACTATAGAAAAATGTCTCTAAATTCATAGTCTGAAACCCCCATGTCATAATCCATTTCAAAAAATTTTTGTCATCAAATGTTGTTATATGGTGTTTCTAAACTTTAAACACGTTTTTTCGAAATCACATTTTTGAAATCCGCCGGCAGTAGAACTCGAGAGTTTTTATCGTATCAATTTTGACTGCAGCTTCCTTACTAAATTATCTAGTAAAGTACCTACGATTTTAGCGACTGTTCAATAAGAAAAAGAGTTATAAGCAGTCAAAGTCGGTTTGTTTTTGTCGAAAAATCGACTTTTTTTGAAACCACTGCCATTTTGCGAAAAAAATTCTAAAATTATAATCATAGATACTTAACTAGTAAAACTCATGTAGATGATAAAAAAAAAATTCCATTTGCTTATAGGGTAAACCAGCCAACTACTGCGGGAAAATTGCCAGGTATCACGTTTGCAGTACGTTTAAATAATTTCCTTTGCAAAAAAATGATTTATTTTTTTTAGATGATTCCTCAAGGTTTAAAAATTATATTAAATACTTGTATATTGTTAAAAAAGGATCAGGTAATTAAAAAAAAGGATAATAAAAAAAAATATAAGGCCCAGTTATTGCGGGCTTTTCTAATTACTGCGGCCAGTACGGCCCATATACTGCTAGGATTCTAATTACTGCGGCCTTATATACTGTGGAGATTCTAATTACTGCGGCTTATATACTGCGGGGATTCCAATGACTGCGGCCTATATACTGCGGGGATTCCAATTGCTGCGGCCCATATACTACACAATGTGTATAGCATTTGGAGGTTATGAAATAAGTTTTGTATATCTTGCAGTAAGATGAGACAAATTTTATCAACATAAGATTACTGGTCTTTAAATTCTGTTTTAGATTAGCATAGGGTTCAAACTAATTGGTAATCCTATATTTATAATAGCTTTTACAAGCCATGAAACCTTTATCGCTGTAACCAAAAGAAAAATCTGCTGATGCATTTGTGGGCAATAATTTACCATCAAATAAAACAAAAATTAGGGCAAGCTATCCAGCA
>JAPYZE010007673.1:0-12869 GCA_030522805.1 Leptomastidea abnormis
AATTTTTTCTGACATCTTACATCATAAAAAACATTTTTAACACAATTCATAAAAAAATTTTTTTGTCCTGATTACATAGCTTCCTCTTTGAGGAAGCAAAACGTAAAAAAAAACAAAAATAGACTTAATTTTTTATTTTAATTTTAAAGGATTTACAGCTTTTTATGTCTTGTTCATAGCTTGACTATATAAGTCAAAAAAGTTATATTTTTTAGAAATTTTGCAAGCCAAAACATTTAGGAGCTGGAAATCCTTTAAAATAATAGAATAAATCCTATTTTTAGTGATTTCGTAACTGAATTTTATTATTTTAAAGTATTTTGAGAAATCCTTTAAAATCATAAAATTAAGCCTATTTGTGTTTTTAAAATTTTTTTTACAATTATATGAGGAGAGCGTGTAAGCAGGAAAAGAAAGAGCTAGGTAGATAATTGAACACAGAATTTAAAACGTAAAAACTTAATATATTCTTCTTCAATTGCAAAAGACGCTGTGTAGCGTGAGGTTCGACAGAGAGACGTGTTTAGGCTGGACACTGAACGCGAAGTGACGCTCTCGATCGCGGCAGCTGTGGAGATGCGGAGAATGCGCGGTCGTATACCGCTGTTTGACGGTTGGCGCGCTTGTCGCGAAGACTACTCGTGAGACGAGTGTCTGTTTGCGTCGGCTACTCGTCGCTGGCGTGATGAATGGAGCCACCACATCTACTTCCCCACTAGTGCGCAGACTGGTGGAATCTGCAAACGTTACATGGCTAACTTGGCGAGAAGATGCGGAGGTTGAACGAGCGTTCTCCGGAACGGCTGCTGGAGGTGATGCTGATGTCGTCTGTTCTGCGGGTTGGACCGGCTGTGATGCTGGCGACTGAGAGACAGGAGCTTGAGCTGTTGTTGTTGTTAGAGGCGTAGGTGTGTTTTGCTGAGAGACTACAGTCCTTATTTGCAGCAAGATCCGCGGGCTCAGAGGTTTCTAGATAAGCTGGTTTCAGCTGGTCGGTTAAAACAGTCCTCTCGTCGCTGTTGATTTCAATGACGTAGGTCTCATCGTCGTTTCTCTTGATAACTCGATGAGGTCCGGTGTATGGCGATTCCAATGGCTTCATCACGCTGTCCACGCGTTTGTAGACGTGAGTGCACGTGCGGAGGTTCTTAAAGAAGAACGGGTGGTGCGTGGTATGCCTTGAAGCTGGAATGGGCCTGACTGCTCTGAAGAGCTGACGCAGACTTTGCACAAAGGCTGGCGCGCTGCCTTGAGTAGTGGAGTTAATGAAGAATTCTCCTAGGATGCGCAGAGTAGTGCCGAAAAGCATCTCTGAAGGAGTGGCGTCAAGATCGGCTTTATAGGCAGTCCGCAGACCCAGCACAACTGTTGGAAGAGCGTCCAGCCAAGACTGCGTGTAGCATCAAAGCGCAGCTTTGAGAGCGCGATGCAGTCTCTCTACCATGCCGTTTGACTGCGGGTAGTAGGAGGTAGTGTGCACGAGTTTGGTGCCGAGGGTCGTGGCGAGCTGCTTGAAAAGATCAGACTCAAATTGAGCGCCTCTGTCCGACGTGATGTACAACGGTGTTCCAAAGATGGTTATCTAGTTGTCCATCAAGGCCTTGGCCCTGGTCGGGACCGATATGTTGGGCAGAGAGATAGCCATGGACCAGCGAAAAAACCTATCGATGATTGTCAAGCAGTACTGCTTGCCTTGAACGAGTGGCATCTTGACAAGGTTGATATGAAAATACTCAAAGCGACTGTCGGGTTCAGTAAAACGACTGAGCGCTGAGCGATTGTGGCGGCTGACCTTAGAAGCCTGGCAGGGCTCGTAAGTTCGATACCACGCAAGAGCGTTTTTGCGAAGACCGGGCCAGACCAACGGGCCAGCGTGCGGTCGCTCTGCCTCCTGAGGGCCTGAGGCTAGGGCCTGACCGTGTTGTTAGCGATGTTGCACCAGACCGCATGTCCCTTAGAGCATATACTACTGCAGGTAGCATGCAATGCTATGAAGGCGTGGCAACTTTGGTCAAGGACAGTTGCATACCCTCTCTCTCTAGTAGAGCGCTGATTGGCTGAGCGTATAGCCCGGAGTAGGTTAGGTGGAGACAAGTTTATACAGCAGCCGAGTATATGTACACGATTGCAATAAAAATATATTACTATCGTAATTTCTTATTTGATTAATTTTTCAATAATACAAGCTTCAAACATTTAAAACTTATTAATCAAAACACAAACTGAAAAGAACCCTGGAATATGCACGATCTTGGTATCGAAGCGCACAATGAACTCGAGGTGACAAGTCTACCTCGGAGACGCCTTGTCGAATCGCTGGCTTGAAGCGTAGGTCAGCGGCTTGTGGTCCGTGAAATTCGTGAAAGACTGTCCTTTTATGAATTTCTTAGTAACGTACAGCAGCGTAGATGGCGAGAAGTTCTCTATCGTACGTGCTGTATCGTTGTTGAGTCAAATAAAACTTCTGAGAGAAAAAATCTAAACGGCGCCAGGAGCCGTCGTGCTGCTGCAGCTCTAACACAGTTCCCATCGCGACGTCCGAAGCGTCGGTTCTGAGCGCGAGGGGCGCGTCAGGCACGAAGAATGTGGTGCAGGCTGCGTCAACGATACTGCTTTTGCAGCGTTGGAAAACGTCGATTGTCTCACTCTGACTCGTGGTGCGTCCACTCGATGAGCAGTAGAACTGCTACTTTTGTCATAAGGTGACCGCTCCTCGATCATCGAGTGTCTGACACTCGATAGCGAGGGCCTGACACACTACGTAAGGTGTAGCAGACACTTATATATACGAGTAACCATTGAGGTGCTGACACTCGACTCAAAAGTGTTAGTTACTTGAAGTTCGTTTCCGCAGCAAAAGGCATGCAGCGCCGATAATAATTTAGCACTCCCAAGAACCTGCGCAACTCGGAGGTGTTGGTGGGCTAAGGAAAGTCCTTGACTGCGTCTGTCTTCGCAGGGGGGAGACTGGATACCGTCATGAGTAACCAGGTAGTCAAGAAAAAGAGCTTGCGATGTACCGAAAATGCACTTGTTTGTGTTGAGCTCAAAGTTGGCCTGACGCAGAGCTTTAAAGAGTTGCCTAACATGCTGGAGGTGCTCTTCGTGGCTGTTGCTTGCGATAAAAATATCGTTAATGTTCTCTTTTGCCAATGTAGCTTGCAAAGCACGTGATCGAGGGTGTGCTGCATTTCGAAGTCCTAAAGATGTTCTCAGGAACTCTAAGATACCGAAGAGGGTCATGACAGCAGTCTTACCAATATCTTCCTCTGCGATAGGTATCTGGTAAAAGGCTTCTTATAAATCGACGGTAGAGAAAACCGAATTTTTGGTCTCCTAAAGTGGATCTTCAATAATTGGGAGAGAATACCTATCAGGGACGGTGCATACATTGAGTTGGCGGTAGTCTCCAGTCGCGCACTAAAAGCCGTCTTTTTTGAGTATCAAGTGCAGAGGATTTGCTCAGGAGCTGTTGGAAGGCTAAATGATATCCCTGTACAGGTCGGCAAAAATCTTCTCTGCTGCAGCGCGTTTCTCACCTGCGAGGTGGCGTGGTTTCTCACAGATAGGGGGGCCTGCGGTAACTATGGAGTATCTGATTGGCAGACCAGGTGTGTAGACTGGAGTACTGATCGGCTCGAAAAGGTCGGCGTACTCTTTGAGGAGATCGGCATACTTCTAAGCTGTGGCGCTGTCCTGACCGTTGAGAGGCTCGTTGGCTGAAACGGCGTGTAGCCGGGCGTGAGTCAGCGGGCCACCTGAGGTTAGACTAGAGAGCGGGTCAACAGACAGCGGTTGCGTAGGTCGACCAAGAGTCCGTGGCGGGTGAGAAAATCCGCTCCGAAAATCGGCTGAGGCACGTCACCGATGACAAAGTGGCAGCTAAAGTCTCTGCGCAAGCCAAGATCGAGAGTACGGTCACTGATCCCGTACGTGGCGATTGGCGTGTGATTGGCCGCGTACAACGTAAGAGGTTGACGTTGGAGATACTTATCATTGGCTGAGCGTAAAATCAGCGAGTAAACGGGCCGGCGTCGATTAGAAAATTGAGACGCGCAGTTTTATCGCGAATTTGCAGGTGGAAGTCATTGCCTGGTTGGTCCTCCACCGCTTGCACTGGAGGTAGGCTTACAAGTGTGGGAGGAGTTCAAACCATCTGACTTTCAGCGCGTCGTCTGAGATTTTGTCTAGAGCGAGAATTTTCATTTGCCTCCAAAGCGCCGAGGGCTTGTTGATCCCGAGAGTCACGCCAGATAATACTTTTTGTAGCTGTATATCAGAAGAGTCTGTGGTGCGAGCGAGAATGGCCATTTTGAGCGTCTTGTATTTCTCCGTGTTGGGTGGTTTCGAGATAACGTCGAGAAGTTCTTGGACTGTTGCTTGGTTAAGGACGCCAACGACTAAATTGTATTTCTGCGAGTCGTCTGTGATACTGTTTGTAAAAAGCGACTCGACTTGGACGGACCACGCTGTGGGGGCGGAACGCCAGAACGTCGGAAACTTGCATTTTTTGACGGCCATTGTGAGCAAAATCTCGGGCATGTCGTTAAGTGGATTTTCGTCGCGAGATTGATTCTCAGAAGTCGTGTTGAAAAGTGTGTTTGCGTCGAGAGATTGATCCTCGAAAGTCGTGTCAACGAGTAGGTTTGCGTCGAGAAATTAATTCTCGGAAGCCGCGTTATCATCAGGGAAAAGCACTCGTCTTGCTCTGGCAGCGTTTTGTCTGTTTTCAGACGGGAGGTGCGTCATGTCCTTGCTGAGATTTTGTATCTCGTCACTTTGTTGTTCGATGGCGGAGACCGGCGTGCCTTTGTCTTTGTAAGACATGGACTCGGGAGTAGCTTCGAGCGTATTGACAACGGTCTCTTGCAACTCGTCTTTTTTCGGAGAGTTGTCCAGGGCGCCTCGACCGAGGACGCGGGCTTCCGAGCAAGTAAACGTGTTGAAAACGTTGAAGAAAACTATGCGCGAGAACAAGATGGCCGGCGAGACACTTTCACAAAACACAGCACACACTTGTACAAATCAGCGTGAAAGTCTTTATGTTCTGTCTTTTTACCTTTCGCTTTCACTGCACTCACTACTTTGGGGAGGAGAGCGTGTAAGTAGGAAAGGAAAGAGCTAGGTAGAGAATTGAACACAAAATTTAAAACGTAAAAACTCAATATATTCTTCTTTAATTGCAAGGCACGCTGTGTAGCGTGAGGCCCGACAGAGGGACGTATTTAGACTAAGCACTAGGGCTGCCAATTATCCGGATACTCAATTAACCGGATACCCGAGATTCGGATCGATCCGGATCTTAGTTCGTAGGATCCGGATCCCATACGGATCTATTGAGATAGATCCGAATCCAAGATCCGGATCTCATACGGATCTATTGAGATAGATCCGTCCAAGATTTTTTCATTAAAAAAAGACCTGAACCTATCTAAAAAGATTCATTATAGATCCGGATCTTGGATCCGAAACTATCTCAAAAGATCCGTATGAGATCTATCCGGATTTTGAGGATCCGGATATCTCAATAACTCGAAGATCCGAATCCAATTGGAAGCCCTACTAAGCACTGAACTCGAAGTGACGCTCTTGAGGAGCGCGGCAGCTGTGGAGATGCGGAGAATACGCGGTCGTATACCGTTGTTTGACGGTTGGCGCGCTTGTCATGGAGACTGCTCGTGGGACGAGCGTCTGTTTGCGTCGGTTACTCGTCGGCTACTCGTTGGAGGGGGGGGGGGTGTTTTCTACATAAAAGAACTCTCTTTTTAGTGCAATTCTGAAAATAAAAATTCGGAACAATTTTTGTTTATTGACTTTGTTATCTTAATAATCATAAAAGCCACTTAAAAAAGGTTAGAAAAATGACTTACAAATATGTATTTGATCAATTTTTGCTAAAATGTATTCTTTTATGTCAAAATTAAGATTGAAAAAAAAAAATAAAAAGGTGGTCCCGAAAATCTGAAAAAATTTGGGTATAAGATTTTTTGCACCTCAAAACAAAATGCACTAATAAAAAAGGCAGGTCAAAATTTTTGTACATTTGGCAGGTAACATTCGCACATACACACGCACACACATATATATCAATTAAAACAAAATATTTTTGTATGTAATTAATTATTTTGCTCATTATAAATACCTTATTTTGGTGAAGAGTTGATCTTTCATGTTTAGTAAGGTGTCCTTTTGTGCGAAAAGAAGTTCCACAACTTTCACATCTAAATGGACGCTCAAAATAATGTATGTTAATGTGTAATCTTAGTTGACTTGGTTTACTAAATATTTTATTGCATATATTACATATGTTACGAGTATCTTCTGCAATGCTAGAATAATGTTTGATATAAGTTTATTTATAATTAAATATTTTTTTCTGTAAAGTAAATTCTTACCTTACAAAGCCTGTATTTATAATCGATTGCTGGAGAAACTCTGTATTTAACTTATTTTCAGTATTTAAATTATTACATAATGAAACAGCTTGTAAACCAGACAAATAAGGCATTTTACCAGTTTCTGACTGATGTTGTACAGATTTGTCAAAAACTAATGTTAAATTTGTATGTGTACTTTTTAGGCTTTGTTTTGAATAGTCACACAGTGAATCGATTTTCAATGATTTTTCTTTAAATTTTTCAGAAATAGAGTTTTGTTTACTAACCGATGATGAAGACAAATCATTTATTTTGTTTTCAACAGCTAAATTGTTGTTTAGTTTGCTTTTTATGTTATGAGGAAAGCTCATGTTTGAAATATTAAAATTGGAATCACTTTGTGGTTCCAGACATGATTGAAAATTAGATTTCTTAGTACTAATGTTTGAATCTATTGCTTTTTCTTTTTTAAAAACTGATGCGTTTATCGGACTTGAAAAGTGCATTAAATTGTCTTGTACATTTTTTCGAACATTAGTAGTTTGATACTGTTGTTTCATTTTTGCATCCATCATATATCTTTCAGTTAAATAAGCTTGAAACATTGGTTTATCAGTATAATCCGTTGATAATTTAATACGATTCTGAATAGGTAGTCGCTCCATTGTTTGAACAATACTTGTTAACAATTCTGATCCTGACACTGTTGTAAAAATATCAATTGAGTTACATTCTTTTACTTTAGGTACTGATGGTTTTATTGTAAGATCAATCGGTAAAGATATCTTTTCTTGTTTATTAGATTCTGATATAACATTAATTTGAGACGATAAGCCAGTAGATAAGTCATAATATTGCAGAAAATTTTTTTGGACATTCAAATTCAAGTGTTTTTGTTGCACACTTTGGGCAGATGATACAAGACATGTTTTTAGTACGTAAGGATATGTATTAGGTCTTGAAAAAGATAATAAACCTGGTGATCCATAATCTTTAGTTCTTGCAAGCCTTAACAAACTTTGAGCTGCTTCACGTTCAGTGACTGATACATCACTTTCGTCTTCTTCAGTTTCAACTTCTTCAATATCAGCTCCAGTTTCTACTTCACTATCTTCTGATGATGACGTTTCGTCAGACATATCTTCAGTTTGTCTGTACTGATCTGAATATTTTTTATTCATATTTTCGTCATTAAAAAGCGTTAATACTGGTATCATGTTTGTTTCAATGCATTTTTTATAGTGAGCCTTGGATTTCATATGCTTTGTAAGATTACCTTTAGTTTTAAAACTAAAAAAAAAAATATATATTTATTGCCTAATGTACACCTGAGAATATTTTATTCTTTTTGTATTGGACGCTAAATATGCAACGTCGCATCTTATTTTCATTCATAAAGCGTTCTGTTTTAGGATAACCCTTATATAAATAAAAATTAGGTGCCACTTTGCAATTTCTGCATCCACTACGGAAAGAATCAAATGTCCTTGGGTGTACTTCAGAAATACCCTATATATATATATATATATATATATTTATATATATATATCGAATTATTGAAATTTTTAAATTTATTTATCGATATTTTAACTCGATATTTTAGTGTCCGATATATCGTCATATTGCTAAATTTTATTTAATATCAGATAACTAAATGTTGTTTAGCAAAAAAATTAAATATAAAATTAAAACTTAAACGTTTAAACCCTAATACCTTTGTTGTAAGAGATCTATGCGCTAAAAAATTAAATATAATACTATAACTAAAACTTGAGCGCTTAAACGCCGATCCTCTTGGTGTAAGAGATATCTATGCAGTAAAAAATTAAATATAAAATTAAAATTATAACCCAAGTGCGATAATCTTGGTACTCTAAACGCAAGAAATACTTGCGCAATAAATTTTATGAAAAAACTATAATAAAAACTTAAGCGCCTCCACCGCATAATTCTTGGTGTGAGAATCATCGCACAAAATAAGGAATTGTAAGGCAATCTTAAAACATAAACTTCATAAACTTGGCGCAAGAGATATTCGTGTTAAAAATTTTATAAGAAACTATAAGTAAAACTTAAGTACTATTATTATAATTTTTGTTATAAGTAATCATTGTGATATTAAAAAATTGACACTAAATTTTTAGTTATTTTATTTATTCATAGTGCAAAAGTTGTTTATGTTAAGTGCGGTTGGATTTTATATTTTTATGTATTTCTGTTCACTTGTATTTTTACGTACATTTTTCTATTTACATTCTATATTTATTTCAAAAAGGATGAGTTAACTGGAGGGAATACTTTTTGACCAATCAGTGTATTATTTTATCAAATGCCAGTGGGACAGTAAAGTACCCGAGGACAATTGATCCCTTTCTCATAACAATAGCATAACATTCAAAACATTCTCATAACATTGAAAAATTTATGCGGCGTTGCTTATTTAGGTCCACTTTATGAAAGGAATCAAATGTCTTCATCATCATCATCACTAAACTAACAAACAGAAGTTTAAAAACTAAAAAAAAATTTTTTTAAATAATAACCGCTACTGTAACGCTTAAAAGAGCATTAAACAGAATAGTAATTCGAACAGCATTAAAACATTATGAAAGTGCCAACAAAATTACTAAAAAAAATTATTAATCTTCGTTTTGGCATAACTTTTTTATATCTTGACCGTTTTTGATAAAATTTGGTGTGAAAATTTCGACTATACCGTCTTTTGCCAAACTTTAAATTTATTATTTCTAGTAGTGTTCAAAACAACCCTAAAACCAGGGTAATCGTGAACATCTCTTTTAAATAGCTGTAGAATTTTTTTTTCAACGTGCATACTTGAAAAAATATTTTGACCTGAAAGGGTGAACTCTAAAAGATAAGCCAAAACATTTTCATATTTTGACTTATTAAGCCACCATATTAATTAAAATGTATCAAGAAGCCTTATACACAGCCTTCATTATCAACCCTAAATTTGGCCAATGAGCTTTACTTATTTTACATTAAAATAACAGCGCAAGTACCTCTTGCGCCAAGAATTATGGGGTGTAGTCGTTTAAGTTATGATTTTGTATTAAATTATTACGCAATATCTCTTGCACCAAAAGAGTTATGGTGTTAATGCGTTTAAATTTTAGTTTATATTAAACTGTTGCAGCAAGAATTACTAACGTTAAAAATAATGGTTCAAATATAAAATTGCTAATTTTTATTTTTCATTCAACTTTTACTGCATTTCATATTATTTATTTATTCACAAAATTTTATCGATATTTTTCATATCGATAATGGGACCGACGATATTATCTATAACTTATTATAGGTATTTTCAGAGATATCGGGTATCTTTAGTGTACACCCGTACACATATAAGAAAAGACTGCGCGCTCTTATGAAAGACTTTAAGATCACATTAAGAAGGAAAGATGTCTGGGGTGGCCTCTTTCTCTCTCTAACTAACTGCCGCTGTGGCACGACGGAGAGTGACGCTGATTGGCTCCGGCTGACCGACACGCGGTAACACGAAAGACTGTGTACTGGAGGGGCGTGCAGACAATAACGTCTGTATTTAATAAAAAAATGATTTAACAATAAAAATAAGTATTGGAATATATTCCAATACTTATAAAAAAATGTAAAAACATATAAAAACTTCTAAGCCAAATCCAAAAACCTGAATACAAGCCCCCCCCTCTAGGGTGCTATTTAAATATAAATTATACATATGTAGGTGATGTACCCTATAGCCGAACGGACCAACGCGTGCGACTGATCTTCACGCGAGCGAGAGTTCGAATCATCAGCTTCTATTTTTTTTAATTTGTGCAATTTGTTGCATTTGATTTTTTTAACATTTATCACTTTTCTTTTTTTTTCTCTAAATAATGCAGTAATGTCGGGTAATGTTGTAGAATAAATTAAAAAAAAAAAAATGTATTTATGATGTTTAGAAAATATAAACCTACATTATTATAGATGACAGAAAATAGGTAGGTTGTATAAATTCGTTGCATATTTTATCAGCTTACCTATTTTCTGTCATCCATAATAATGTAGGTTACAGGCGCGGATCCAAGAGAGGGGGGGGGGGGTGATCGCTTTTCCCAAGCCCTCAACAATCCAATAACCCACGGCTATAACAAAAAAGCTATTCACAAACCATAAACCCCACAAACCTGGGGGTGCAGCGAGATCAAGCTCTGAGAGAAACAACATAAACTATCCCCCAAGCCATTAACCCCACAAAACCGGGGCGCAGCAACTCCAAGCTCTTCTAAATGGCACTAGCTATTGACAAAGCCATTAACCCACAAACCCGGGGCGCAGCAGAGCCAAGTTCTAAGAGATAACACAAGCTATCCCCTAATCCATTAACCCCACAAACTCGGGGCGCAGCAAATTTGATTGAACCAAAGCCAAGCTCTGAGAGAGACAATATAACCTATCCCCTAAACCATTAGCCCCACAAACCCGGGACGCAACGAGGCCAAGCTCTAAAGAACGACAGAAACTATTCCCAAGGCGATTAACCCTAGCCCTAGAGGGTGGCTTATCATTTTGATCTAGGTCTGATGGGTTTAATAGCTTAGGGGGTAGCTGCTTTAATTTTTTTATTCAACTCTATAATGCATAGGTTCTAAGAGCTTAAACTCACGATACTTCGGGATTGTATGATTAATAGCTTTGGCGATAACGAGTGTCCTCGTCAAGAGCTTGGCCTCGCTGCATTCTAGGTTTGTGGGGTTTATGGGATATCTTGTGTCGTCTTTGAGGGCTTGGCCTCGCAGTGTCCTGGGTTTGTGGGGTTAATAGCTTTGGGGATATCTTGTGTCGTCTTTGAGGGCTTGGCCTTACGATGCACTGGGTTTATGGGGTTAATGGCTTTAAAAATAGCTTGTGTGGTCTCTCAGAGCTTGGCTTCGCTGTGCCTCGGGTTTGTGGGGTTAATACTGTTGCTTGGGACAGTCAAAATAACCATTTTTTTAGTCTTCGAATACCTCAAAGACTATCCCCCCCCTTTTGGGTCGCCTCTGGGTCCGCCCCTGGTAAGTTTATATTTTCTAAACATCGTAAATACACTGTTTTTTTTTAATTTATTCTACAACATTACCCGACATTACTGCATTATTTGGAGAAAAAAGAATGGATAAAGCATTGATAGATATGGTCTGGATTGTTGTTCAATATTTATTTTTTCTAATTACACAAATATTTGTATTATAAAAGTCAAGTGATAAATGTAAAAATAAGCAAGTGCAACAAATTGCACAAATTAAAAAAAAAATAGGAGCTAACGATTCGAACCCTTGCCAGCGTGAAGATTAATCGCACGCCTTGATCCACTGGGCTATTGCGTATATCACCTACATATGTATAAAAGTTATATTTACGTAGCACCCCAGAGAGGGGGGGGCTTGTGTTTAGGTTTTTGGATTTGGCTTAGGAGATTGTATGTTTTTACATTTTGCTTTCTCAAAGAGAAAGCTTTGTAACGGTGAAAATTGTGTGTGTGTGTGTGTGTGTGTGTGTGTGTGTGTGTGACGATTTTTTGGCAGACGATAACTTTTGAAGGAATCGAGATATTGACTTGAAATTTTGCACACGTATTTTTTATATTTTACTTAAGAGCTGATTGAATTTTTGGAATGATCGGACCTTATTAAGGGTGTTTTTTATGAAAAATGTATGTTCTTTTAAGGCAAAAAAACCGAATTTTTTAATATTAAGTTTAAATAGAAATGTTTTAGAGTTTATTTTGTGTTTTTTGGATAATTATTATGTCATTTATACTTTAGTATTGATTTATATTTATTAAGGTTGTAAAAGAACCTTATTTAAGTGTTTTTTGAAAAAATTTCTATTTTTTGAGTTTTATATCGTTTCTATGGTTTTTTGGGATGCTTTTTACGAATATTACATCGAAATTAAGATAAATTAATTCGGTTAGTTAAACTTTGTTTTGAATTTGATATCGTTTAGGGTGTTTTTGATTAAATAGTACCTTATTTAAGTGTTTTTTGAAAAAATTTCTATTTTTTGAGCTTATTTAAGTGTTTTTTGAAAAAATTTCTATTTTTTGAGTTTTATATTGTTTCTATGGTTTTTTGGGTTGCTCTTTAAGAATATGGAATCGAACTTATGATAAATTAATTCCGTTACTTAAACTTTGTTGTGATTCAAAGGCCGCGGCGACGTCGTTTCAGATTAGCAGAATATTGAGATTTTAAATATTATCAATTTTGTTTTTCAGAATTCTTTGAGAAAGCATTTATTAAATACAGACGTTATTGTCTGCGCGCCTCTTCAGTACACAGTCGCTCGTGTTGCCGCGTGTCGGTCAGCTGGAGCCAATCAGCGCTGCTCTACGCCGCGCCACAGCGGCCGCTAGTTAAATAAAAAACCGCTGCTAACTGTATTAGCAGAATGCTTTCTCAAAGAATTCTAATGTACAACATTAATTATATTTTAAATCTCAACATTTTAATATAAAAA
>JAPYZE010007677.1:0-12466 GCA_030522805.1 Leptomastidea abnormis
GCCACTCCAAAAGAAGACCTGCGAGTAGGTAAGGTATAGTAGGAGTAGGAGTCAGGTGCAGCGGGGAAAAGCTGCACTGACGAGTAAATGCCAGCAGATAATACACCGTCACAACGTAAAAGCTTTAATTGTTTTCATTTATTTCAAGTGGATTACGTACACGTAATTACGTGGATTTGGGTGCAAATAGACACTGCCTAATTTTTAGATACTTTATAATACATTCAAATATTTTAAGGATCTTAACTAAAATTTTTTTTCATATATTGTATAAAGGTAATGGTATCTCAATTCAGAAGATTTAATTGTTTATATTATTGTAGATTACATAGCTTGTTATGTTTTATAATATTAGTTTATTTTCAATTCGACTTCTTGTAATATTTTTAAAAATTTTTTTTAATTTTTTTAAATTGTTATATTATAAATATAATATAAATCGTTTAAAGATCTTTTAAAAAACGTTCATTATAATTATTCGTTAGTGAAAATTGTTAAAAAATAATGCACGTGGATACTTAAGATAAGGGGATCATTAAAGAAATAATTACATTTTTAGATTATGCACTGGATTTAGTTGTAGATTAAACGTAAATAAATAAAAGAGTAATATTAAAATTTCTTTTGGTAATTTTAGTTTCATCCAGTAGAATCTTTTATACTGAAAGAGGAGGGGGGAGGGGGTTTGAATAGCAATACCTGTTGTCTATCCTTCCAGTCCTCGTACTCGTCGATGGTCCCTCTTTTATCAGCCAAATCGATGAGTTTTAGATATATATTTGTTTCTTGATTATTTAGTCTGATTTCAAAATAGTTACGTTAAAATATTAATATTTTAATTGAATATTAAGTCTTAATAATTTAAGCCTAGAATTATGAGTCATTTTTAATAATAAAGCAAAAATTAGATAAAATTAAATGAGTTTAGTTGAGAGTGCTTTAGTGTGAATGGTAGAATGCAAAGAATAAGCTACCAGGAAATAATTTACAGAACGACGGTAAATAAATAGACAAAGCAGTTATTCTCCTTTTTTTTTCTTTTATTTTTTTTTTATTTGTTTCTGAATGTTCTAGAAATTAAATGTGATGATACAAAAAAAAAGAATACCGAAACATAAATCGTGGATCTGGTATTTCAAATGATATAGTCTCTCTAACCTTGAGTGCGTGTTGTGTCCCTGCGTAGAGCGTTCGTCGGCGGTACCGAGATTCATTTACAGAGGAAAGTTTCGATCGCGCAATTAGACGAGGCCAAATGCATTCTTAGCCGAAACTTTTATTTAGCGGTTAAACGGCTTACACTTTCAATTGTAACCAAAAAAAAATAAATAAATGTGGTAAATTTAATATTTTTGTGAGACGAAAAATATGGTCCCCAAACTCCGACCGGTGGGCTCTATGGCGCAGCTACCTAGCCATACAGCATCGGTAACTGTTCAGCCCTCGCCTGACAAGTTTGACGGACAGTAGGTATTTCCGTAGGTACTCTACGCTACTGTTTCCTGGGACTATATTTTCCTGTGCTGCTTAAAAATACACAAGTGGGGGCAACACAAAAAAAGAAATCTTAGATTGACGAACTAAACAAAAAAAAAAGTTTTTATGGTCGCGTTTGGCCACGTCGTTTTAATATTTTCTAAATTTCTTTTTAACTAAGCTTGCGAGCCGGTGACACTTAATGTGGTATCGAGTTTGAGCTTGGGGTATATATTACACAGTCACTCACTAGTGTAGAAATTGGACGGGGCTGTGGAGTGTCGGTGCAGCAAAAAGTTCAGACCAGGGTCCGGAGTCGTCGCTGAACACCCTCACACCGCTGAAAACCCGGGTCCGTGGAATGCCAGGCGTTTACGTCGTCAGACTAGCAGCAGGGTATAGTAGTTGGAACACACACGTATCTTGCGTCTAAAGCACATTTTTTGGGGGGAACCTTCTCCTTGGCTATCGGTCACCGAACTGAACCTTACCTTCCTGCTGCTAGCTCGATTCACTTTCCAGAGAGCGGGAAAAAGATTTTCGGCGGCTAAACGACGCGGCGTCACCAAATTTGTATTTCTCTAATTGTAACCGCGCGCACTCACGTGACGAGCTTACTCCCTTACCCTGCAGTACCTATCAACTTAGACGTACTGTGCGTATGTATACGTTCTTTCTCCGCTTCTTCCCTTTCTTCCGTATATTTATTTATCTATTTATTTATTTATTTATATCTTATACGGGCATTGCTACCCTTTTACGAAAGTTTGCAGACAGTACAATTGATAATATGTACATCATAACACATATACGGTATCCATAGTTCATTTACCGCCGGATTACTAATCAGACGGAAAATCGAACTAAGACTCCTCGAGCCGCGTTGTCCGAATCGATAGATGCCAGTTCTCGAACCCAGGCCTCCAGGTTATATGACTGGCGCTCTACCGACTCGTCCATCTTTTTATACATTTAACAGATATATGCTCCCATTGCATTGCTGGGTTGTGGGCATATATTTGTTAAATGGTGCATAGAAAATAAAGATATATATAAAAAAAAAACTTTTTGTTTTTGATGTGCGATTAGCTACCGTTACAATATTTGCAAAAGCTTTCGTATAAATTTAAATTTTAAAAATGTAGAAACTTTTATAACATACATTGTTTTTTTTTTATTTTAAATATTTTTCATCGATGTTTCTATCTTGATGTTGATAGCCGCGCGTGGAATGGGCGAAGAGCAGGTGAAAGACAAACGCAGCAGGTTTAAGTTGTTGATCAGTTTATTTTGAAACTAAGACTCTAGTTGTATCACGTAATACTTTACTACTCTTAAAACAAGGCAGACTCTAAATATCACTGAAGGTGCTATACTAAATACAGTAGATATACAGCTGATAGAACAGCAATGCTGTGTATGCTCTAACACGTAAGCTGCGAGAGCGCGCGAGAGAACGAGTGAGTGCGCGTCACTGCGCCCGGCTAGGTCTGGCGACGCCGATAGTGAGATGGTGGCGGAGAGGGGAGAGAGCAGTCCTCTCTGCTACTGCTGCTAGTCAGCGGCGCTGGTTGCGCCGTGTGTCGATAAGACCGAAGCTTACATTCTGACAATTTATTTTGTATGTAGAAATATTTTTAAAAATTGAATATTTTTTTTATGATTTACATTCCTGTAAATTGTTAAAGACTTTTCTTTTATTGAATATTTTATGTAAAGGTGCTATTAAAGTAGTATTCGTATAATGATGTATTGTAGATTCGATGGTTTATTTTAACACAGAATTGAATAGTTTATTTAATAAATAAATGAAAAGCTTCTAAAAGTTAAATTAAAAATATAGTTTATAATTTCAGTTCATTTACGTTTAGACTTTGTAAAATACCCGTAAAGGAATATTAAAAAAATTTTGAGATCTTAATCATATATTTCCTTCCATTTTTGATACATTAGATAACATATTGAAATAATTTAAGATTCTAATAATGAAAAAATTTTAATATTATCGTGTTTGTATAAAGTTTAATAAATCCTGTGTTTTTCATTATGTTAAGAACAGAAATTAAAGAAGTAATCACATTTTTAAGTTGTACATCAGATTAAATTGTTTATTTTAATACAGTATTAATTAGTCTTTTATGAATTCTTGCATTAATAAAAAGCTTTTAAATGTCATATAAATATAATTTTTTTTGTAGTTTATGCATATTTAACTTCTTACAATATTAGTAAAGAGCATTGTATTGTATTGTTGTTGAAAAAATATATGTTTCAGAGCATATATTATCATCGTATTAATTAATGATCAAATAGAAAAAATTCATAAGTGTATCATTAAATCAATAAAAAATTTAGATTTAATTATTGTAAATACTGTTGTACTAACTTAGCTTTTAAGAAAATACATGTTAAAGATCTTATATCATACTTTTTTAATAATTTTTAGATACTTTATAATACATTTAAATATTTTAAAGATCTTAAGGGGGCCGGCTAGTTATAAACACTAAAATAAAAAAAATCAATTTAGTATACCAAATTTTGAATATACTTTAAAAAAAACTATTGCTATGGATACATAGTATACCAAATTTTGAATATACTTTAAAAAAAACTATTGCTATGGATACATGTAGTTTTGACCTTACTTTTAGGCTTATACAACTTTTAATATCATATTCATTGTTATGGTCAAAAAAGTCTTTGCCGCAGGCTTAAAAATTAAATTTTAATTCAAATGTTCCAACATTTGGACCACATACTCTTTTTATGATTTCAATCCACCTGAGCGGAAGACTTTTTTGAAAAAAATATTTTTTGAATTTTTTTAATGCGTTTAAATGAAATTTATTGACTTATTTTTAATTTTTGAATGTATATTGATTTTCATAATTTTTTCAAAAACTTATTTCAAAAATGTGTTCCGCTTAGGTGGATTCTTTATAATAAAGTATATTTCCCCAAAATTTCAAGTTGATCCATTGAGAACCCTCTTTGCAACTGTGCGGCAAAAGTGTTTCAAACAGAAAAAAAAATGTTTCTCAAAAAACAGCTTTAAAATTTGAATTTGTTTATAGTGCATATAATTCTGCATATTTAATTTGGTAAACTTGTTGCTTTGGTTTGCTTATATTTTTGGTTGTAGCAAAAATGAGAAAAAACTTTTAATGTCAAATTTCAAAAGTATGAAAACTTTTAATGTGTATATAGCTAAAACAAAACAATAAAAATTAAAGATTTTTAGTAACAAAAAATTTACTATTATCATCATAAATAATTAAGAATTCTTTTATTATACTAGAATACTAATTTGCTTTACCTATATCAGTATTTGAGTTTTCTTCTACTATGTAATACTTTATTCCAAAATTAAATAATAGATAAACATTGTGATCCACAGGATGCGATTAGTCCATAAAGCCAAAAAAATATCCAAGTGCTCGAGTGACAAAATTACTTTTTCTTTATAAATTATTATAGCATAAGAATTTTTTATGATCTAACTTCTTTTTTGTATAATATTTATTTACCAGTTCTGCACTTAATATAAATTTTGAAACCTAAATCTTGCATATCAAATTAAGAAATTGATTTTCATTTTGGAATTTACATAAAATCAACAGTATATTAAACAGTATATTATTAAAATAAAATAAAACTTTTTCTAACCTTTAAAAGCAACAAACAATTCAAATTTACCAATTAAATAATCTTCACACTGACTTTTTTCTGTTACTAAATGATAATAATATACAATCTTAGTGATAAACAGATTGTATAAATACATTTGTTTGAATAAAAAAGTTTTGTTGCAATTTGTAAGTTGAATTTAAAATAACCGATTTGTAAACTGTATGTATGAATACCAGCTAATTATAGCAGAAATATGGTTAAAGTATACCAACAGAATTTATGTTCTGTAGGTTATGTAAGTTGCTACCACTGGACATTTGAGTGAAAGATAAATACAAATCTCTTAAGCAAAAAAATTTTTTTTGTCAAAAATTTTAATTAAAAAAAATGTTTTTTTTATATTTTTTTTATATAAATAAAAAAGTAATGCAGGTATTCAAAAGCGGTATTCAAGACAGTATTCTACACATATTTTCCTAACTAAGTAGCTAATAAAAAAAAATCGATTTTTTTGACCTGAAACTCTAGCCGACCCCCTTAATAAAGATTTTTTTTTCATATTTTATAGAGGTAATAGTATTTTTAATGTAGATTGCATATTTCTTGTTCTATTTTATAATGTTAGTTTATTCTTAATTCGACTTCTTATATTATCTTTAAAAGATTGTTATCTTGCATTGGTTAATGCACATGCACGTGGATATTTAAGATAAGGGGAACAGTTAAAGAAATAATTGCATTTTTAGATTATGCACTGGATTTAATTGTAGATTGAATTCAGTGCATGCAATGTACACTCGAAATCAAAAGAGTAAAAATGTCGGCGCAAAAGAGTAAAGAAAAAGAGTAAATTATATTTATACATTTAAAAGTTTAAAAGATATTCTTTATACCATTATAAAGAGTAACTCCTTAAATTTAATCTTTTATAAAGTAGAAACATTCAATTTCCTACTTTTTAGGCTAAAATAATACAAGTCGAACTCTTTAAAAAGTATAAATCATCTGTTTTCTTCATTTGTGAAAGTAAAATTTTGTGATTTACTCTTTTCAAAAGAGTAAATTGTTTTTCTACACTTTGAGTAGAGTAAATACAATAGATTTACCTTTTACAAAGAGTAAATTTTAAGAATTACACTTTAAAAAAGATAAAAATAAAATTAATATTTTCAAAAGAGTAGAAAACTGAAGTAACTCTTTTCAAAAGTGTAAAAGTTTTAGATTTAACTTATCAAAATAAGTGTCTCGTAGTCTTCTTTTCTTCGTAGTCTTCGTCGTCTTTTTTACTCTTTAAAAAAATAGTACTTAGATGCAGTGTATATTAGATATGATAAGATGGTTAGACTGCTTCAATTACATTGAAAATGGCATCAACTTTAGAATTTCCTCCGGTAAATAACTAAATAAATGTAAAAATTAAGCTCTTAAGTTATTTCTCACGTCAATTCAACCTCAAAAATTAAATTTTTACAATATTTATTGAATAAATCTTTAAATTTGTACAAAAGCTTGATAAAATATCTTAAAAATATATAATTATTATAAATTATTAAACACTTTTCATTGTATTGCAATAATTAAAAAATAAATGTACACACTGTACCATTATATAGATATACAAAATGTATGGGAAAAATTTTTCAATTTGCTATTTCTTTGAAACGATACGGACTAACGATCCCAAATGCGGCTGAATATTTCGTGCAAAATTCAAAATTTAAAAAAAAAAACAAAAAAAATTTTTTTTTAATAAATTTTCTGTTTTTTGTATTAATAAACCAAATTCATAAGTAAAAAGCAAATCTATAATAATAAAATAATTTATTTTCCATAAAAAATTTTTTTTTTTCAACAAATAATCACAGTGAAAAACATAAAAATAATGTATTTAAAATAGTAAAAATAATTGTTATAATTAAATTAACAACCACCTAAGCGCTTAATAACTGAACAGAAGGGAAGGCTATTTGCTGCTAATATAAAGCCAAGCACATATGCTATCGATACCACAGGAGTCAGGGCTTAAATTGTATGAAATAAAAAGCTAAACACCCATAACGGCGATAACTAAGTGGTCAGGAAGTATATTGTTTAAATAAAAAGCCAAAAATTTAAGCATACTATACCCAAATAGCCAGGGCGTAGATTCTTTAAATAAAAAGCTAAACATCCGAAAAGTCCATAACCGAGTTGTTGAAGAATATATTCCTAACAAGCAGTGATCCCAAATGCGGCAGTATATATCGCGCAAAATTCAAAATTTAAGAAAATTTATAATTTTTTTTTTTTTTTATTATTTAAAAACAAATCTAGAATAATAAAATAATTTATTTTGCAAAATTAAAATTTATTTTGCAAAAATACAATTTTTTTTTAACAATAAAAAATCAAAGTATATAACATGAAAATAAATGTATAAAGCATTTAAAAAAGTAAAAATAATTGTTATAAATAAATTATTAGCCACCTAAGCACATAATAACCAAGAAGGCAGGGGGGGATTCTTATAAACAAATTATCCACCACCTTAGCACTCAATAACCAATCAGGCGGGGGGAAAATTGTTATAAACAAATTATCTACCACCTAAGCACTCAATAACTAAGCAGGCGGGGGGGAAATTGTTATAAATAAATTATGAACCACCTACGCAGTGGATAACCAGGAGTCAAGGCTTCAACTGTTATAAAAAAAGCTAAAAATCCGTAAAGTCAATAACCAAGTGGTCAGGGAGAATATTGTTTAACTAAGAAGCTAAAAATTCAAGCAATCCGTACCCAAGTAGCTATAGCTTGAATTGTTTAAATAATTAACCTTTACCCTAAGGACTCAATAACTAAGTAGCTTGGGCGTTAATTGTTTAAATAAAAAGCTTTTACCCCGAGGACTCAATAACTAAGTAGCCTGGGCGTAAATTGTTTAAATAAAAAGCCTATACCCAAAAAACTTGATAACTTAATAGCTTGGGCGTAAATTGTTTAAACAAAAACCCTATACCCAAAAAAATCTATAACTGAGTAGCCTGGGCGTAAATTGTTTAAATAAAAAGCTTTAAGCCAGAGGACTTAATAACTAATTGTAAGTTGCTTGGGCATAAATTAAATAAAAAATTAAAATTTCAAGCATGCCCCTACCCAAGTAATAAACCCTATGAGAACTTGGTTAATGACTTTTTGGGTTATCATTCTATTTAAACAATTTTCGCCCAGGCTACTTAGTTATGAAGTTTCTTGGATGTAGGCCTTATGTTTAAACAATTTACGCCCAGACTATTTAGTTATCAAGTTTCTTGGGTACAGGCTTTTTGTTTAAATAATTTACGACCAGGCTACTTATTGTTAGTTATAGTTTCTTGGGTATGAGCCGTTTATTTAAACAATTCACGCCCAGACTACTTAGTTATAGAGTTTCTTGGGTATAGGCCTTTTATTTACACAATTTACGCCCAAGCTACTTGGTAATTGAGTCCTCGAGGTAAAAGCTTTTTATTTAAACAATTTACGCCCAAGCTACTTAGTTATTGAGTCCTCGGGGTAAAAGCTTTTTATTTGAACAATTTACACCCAGGTTACTTAGTTATAGAGTTTCTTAGGTATAAGCCTTTTGCTTAAACAATTTACGCCTACGCTACTTAATTATTAAGTCCTCAAGGTAAAAGCTTTTTATTTAAACAATTAACGCCCAAGCTACTTAGTAATTGAGTCCTTGGGATAAAGGTTAATTATTTAAACAATTCAATCCCTAGCTACTTGGGTACGGACTGATTGAATTTTCAGCTTCTTAGTTAAACAATATACTCCCTGACCACTTAGTTATTGACTTTACGGGTTTTTAGCTTTTTCTTAAAACAATTGAAGCACTGACTTCTTGGTTATCGACTGAATGGGTGGATGACTTTCTATTTATAACAATTGAAGCCTTGACTCCTGGTTATCCACAGCATAGGTGGTTCATTATTTATTTATAACAATTTTCTCCCCGCCTGCTTGGTTATAGAGTGCATAGGTGGTGGATAATTTGTTTATAACAACTCCCCCCCACCTGCTTAATTATTGAGTGCTTAGGTGGTGAATAATTTGTTTATAACAATTTCCCTTCCGCCTGCTTGGTTATTGAGTGCTTAGGTAGTGGATAATTTGTTTATAACAATTTCCTCCCGCCTGCTTGGTTATTGAGTGCTTAGGTGGTGGATAATTTGTTAATAACAATTTCCCCCCCCCCCGCCTGCTTGGTTATTGAGTGTTAAGGTGGTGGATAATTTATTTATAACAAATTCCCCCTCACCCATCCCTGCTTGGTTATTATGTGCTTAGGTGGTTAATAATTTATTTATAACAGTTATTTTTACTCTTTTGAATGCTTCATACATTTATTTTCATGATATATACTTTAAATTTTTATTGTTGAAAAAAAATTTATGTTTGCAAAATAAATTATTTTATCATTATAGATTTGTTTTTTAATAATAAATTTGATTTATTAATGCAAAAAACAAGAGGTTTATTAAAAAAAATTTATAAATTTTTTGAAATTTTGAATTTTGCGCGAAATATTCTGCCGCATTTGGGATCACTGCTTACGAGTAATAGAACCTTTAGGGGCACGGCTCAGACCTGACCTATAACAGTAGTCGATACCCAATCTTTATTTTGCAGTATTCGTGGTTAATTGACATCTTTGGTTAAATATTTAAAAAATCCGACAATTCAAAGGTAATTGGAATTGTCGGAAAACTCTGACATTTTGACAAATGTCAATTAACGACGAATACTGCAAAATACGAGGTAGATCTCTACATCGGTTTGATGCATACCCTTAACCACTTACAAGTAATAAACTTTGTAAGCACTTGATTATCGACTTCTCAAGTATTTAGTTTTTTATTTAAACAATTTACGCCCTGGCTACTTGGGTATTGACTTTTTGGATGTCTTGCCTTTTTTTTAAACAATTTTTGCCCCAGGTTACTTGGTTATCTACTTTTCGGATGTCTTGCTTTATATTTAAATAATTTTTGCCCTGGCTACTTGTTTATCGACTTTTCGGGTGTTTAGCTTTTTATTTAAACCATTAACTCATTGGCTACTTGGTTATCGACTTTTTGAGTGTTTAGCCATTTATTAAAACAATTTTCGCCCTGGCTTCTTGGGTATGGACTCATTGATTGTTTGTCGTTTTATTTAAACAGTTTACGCCCTGGCTACTTGGGTATGGACTGTTTGAGTTATTGGCTTTTTATTTAAACAGTATACTCCCTGACCATCTGTTTATCGACTTTTTGGGTGTTTAGCTTTTTATTTATAACAATTGAAGTTCTAACTTCTTTTCTATCGACTGCATGGGTGCTTGGCTTTTTATTTATAACAAATTGCCTTCCCACCGTCTGTTTAGTTATTAAGGAGGTTGGTTACCCAAATGAAAATGATAAAAAACTTTTAAAAAGTATTTTAATATATCAATTAACAAACAAATAATATCCCGTTAAAATTTCAAAACGATTGTCAACGTAGTTTTTGGAAAAAATCAATGTCAAAGTTACGTCCTTATACACGGGCTCTTATGGGAGAACACAATTTTTTTTGAGTTTTTGTAAAAAAATCATTATTAAAAATTATAAGATCATTATAAAAAAAGTTTTAAATGTAAGCTTAATAATTTCTGAACAATTTAAAAAAAATAAAGTAATTTACAATCTAGTTATTACGATAATCAAATAAAAAGACATCTTTTTCTTCTTCTTCTTCTATTACTGGCCTGCAATTTAGCTGCTTGCCATAACCCGGTACTATATAAAAAGACATAATATTAACTACGACGCGTCATCAATATTTGCTATGCCACACTTCATTACGCATTTTTATATAATTATTGTTAATTAAAATAAATTCAAAAAATCACTTTATAACTACGATAACATACAGAGTAAATTTTGTTGTCTACAGTGGCAGCACTGTCGATTTCCCATGTATACCCTACTGAAAAATCTCACCTGAGATCTCATGCCAAAATCTCATGTGATTTTTTTTTTGCTTAAAACAGCTTAAAATAAAGTTAGGAATGATTTCTGAACATTTTTAAAAATTTTGGAACTTGAAAAAAAATTTTTTTTTGAAAAATTTTTCAGGTTTCTAAATTTTGAAAAAATTTTTTAAGTTCCAAAATTTTAAAAAATGTTCAGAAATCATTTCTAACTTCATTTTAAGCTGTTTCAAACAAAAAAAGTCACATGAGATTTAGGCATGAGATCTCAGGTGAGATCTCAAGTGAGATTTTTCAGTAGGGTAAGCATACGGACATACCCCTCTCTCCACCTACCCTGCACTAACAGTAACCAACCTCCTTAAGTGCTTAGGTGGTTGTTAATTTTTATAATGTCCAATTTGTAAAGTTATTCTTTATAAAAAGTTAATCTATTAAATTTACTCTTTTGCAAGAATAGCATACAAATTTACTATTTTTTAAGTATTATTTTTGAAGTTTACTCTTTATAAAAGGTTAATACATTGAATTTATTTTTTTACAAGTATATCATAATTAAATACTTTTTTCAAAAGAGTAAATTGAAAAATTTAACTTTTATAAAAATATAGTTTTAATGATTTACTCTTTTAAAAGTGTACAATATAATTTTTTTTTAGGGAATAAAGTTAGAAACTTACACTTTACAAAGATTAAACTTGACCTATATCCACCTCTAAAAAGTAAATTTGAATTTTTAGACTTTTAAGTGTGTAAATATAAACTTTTACTCTTTTGCGCCGACATTTTTACTCTTTTGGTTTAGAGTGTAAGTTGATTAAAGAGTAATATTAAAATTTCTTCTGGTAATTTAAGTTTTATACAGTAAAATGGTTGATATTTGTAAATGCTTTTGTGTAAAATTGAAGTTTGAGAATTTATAAACTCTTATATCGTACATTGTTTTTATTATTTTTAAATATTTCTTAATATACATAGACATTTTAAAGATTATATAAAAAACATTCTATATTCTTATTTTTTCTTATAATGTTGCTTTTTTAAAGATATTATATAGTATACAGAAATAATTTTAAAAATTTAATATTTTTTTATTTATTATTTATTCTAGTCTTTTATTTCATTAAATATTCAATTAAAAGGTAGTAATTAAAGTAGTATTTGTATAAGGTTATATTGTAGATTTAAATGTTTATCTTTAAGCAGTATTGAATAGTTTATTTAATAAAAAAATGGAAAGTTTCTAAAGGTTATATCAAATATAGTTTATAATTCCAGTTGTTACGTACAAAGGAGTGAGTACACTCTTCGCGTGGCCTAAAGGGCCCTTATTGCAAAGGAGGAGGGGTTAAGAAATAAGCACGACTATTATGCGAAT
>JAPYZE010007683.1:0-13296 GCA_030522805.1 Leptomastidea abnormis
TGTAATAAGGGGTCCAATTTTCAGATCGTTAAACCTTATAGAATTTCGTAAAAAAAATCAAATGTAAAAAATCGGCCAACTCGCCCCCCTCTCCCCTATTTACTTTTTCTGATTGGTTCAGTGCACGCTGGTTGACTCTAGTTCTTTGAAGGACGTTTTTGTTGATTATTAAAAAGAAAAAAAATGGGGGTAAACACGATAAAAATTTGATGCAGTTGATTATATTTTGTATGTGTTTAGCTTACAAAATAAAAGAAATTTCATTTATTTTATAGTTTGATAATATAAATTCTTTGTAGGATTATATTATCTAATTTTTTAACGTTTTAGAACGAAATTAAAAATCGTCCCACCGATAAAATTCTTTTTTAGATTAAAAAATCCCTGCAGTTTGATATTATTTCTTTGTCTCAAAGTATCTTGGTTAAAATGAGTCAAGGTTATACGTAACCGCTACAAGTCAAGCTGGGAGGGGAGGATGGATAAAATCTGCAATTTACAAAGATAAAAAAAAAAATACTGCGTCCAATTTCAAGTGTATTTTTTACATATTACATATACCACCTTATTTCTTTTTTTTTTTTATTTTTTTGTGCATCTAATTCCAGCTGGTGACACTATTGCGGTTTCGTAATAAGTACACTTTCATACGTACATACACTGGATTATAGTACTCAGCAGATGTGTTAAAAAAAAAGAACGTATAAAGAAAAACTCATGCAGACGCGAACATACGACCACAAAGTCTACTAATTAAAAAAAAAAAAAAAAAAAGAAAGAAATGAAAGGAATAAAAAAAGAATTTATACAAAAGCTCGTGTATAATTAAACACGCACGTACGTAATAAACAAGAAATAATCAACCTTTCTTTTTTAAATTCTTAAAAAAAAGCGTCCATCCCCTCCCCCTTCAAAAAAATTAAAAAATAAATAAAAACAAACATGAAAATTAAGTTCAGCGATGAAAGCTCAAGTAAGCTCGAGAAAAGAATCTATTTAAAATAATCAAGCTCAACCGTCGTCGTCGTCGTCATCGTCGATCTAACCAGCACATACACGATGAACGCGATGTATTTTTGTCTCTCTTTGAAAGCGTGTACGCGAATTTTGAGAGCTTACACGCTAGAAAACGATGAGAGAGAGAGAGAGAAAGAGAGAGAAACTTGCAAGTGTGTCTAAGCGCTATTTAAGCTTTTTAAAGAATCTACTGCACCGTACCGTCTCCGCGTTTCGCATATATGTACGCTTGAAATCTGAGGTCGAGGTCGCGGCACATTTTCTTTTCCCTTCTTTTCTCTTTTTCTCTCGTACATAGTATTTGCTATGCCTGGCTTTAATTCGAATTCTTTATTTATTTTTTTTATGCTTATCGTTTTTTTTAATGTTTTGTATTCTTCTTGATCTTGCTGTGCGAGAAAAATATTTTCTTATTTTTTTTAATTATTTGCGCTTTGTGCTAAAAAAAATGAAAAATTTTAGGCCTTGTTGAATTTGGTATTTTTACTATTATAGAGATGATACAAGAACTTTTATAAATTAGGAATTGCACAAAATTTTTTACTTTTTGATCGTTGGTAAATTTTTTATTAAAAATCAATGCATAATTTGCAAATTAAATTTATTAAATATTTAAACGTATAATAAAAATCCATTTATCTTAACACTAGAATTATAAAAGGTAAACGTTTGCTTTCTAAATGTTAGTACAAGTATCATCATCAAAGATCAACTCTAACACCGTATTTAATAATTTAAGCAAGTTTTTTTTGCGGATATGAATAAGTTACTCAAGTTAAATTATTCACTTTTAAAAATAATTAAAAATTTTTTTAATTAGCTAGCTTTGCTCTTCCCAATATGACTATCTCTCACAAGAAAATAAACTGCAACTTTTATATCTCTTGCTTTTAAAACCCATAAAAAAAATTGCAAGTTTAAAAAATGTTGAGCATTCGTTTAAAAAGTTGCAAAAGTCTCTTTGAAAAGTAAAGAGGCAAGTCAAGATCTGCAGATGCTACGCATATAATTTTGTAGCTAAGGGTAAAAGAACCTAGGACGAGGAAAAAGATAAAAAAAAAAGTAAAAAATTTTACGAATGAACAGGTTAAAAAATGTTTTGTGTAGGGAAATGCAAAAGAGAAAAATTTTTGCTCTTGACCGAAATAAATGATGTTTATTGTGGGAGATAAAACGCTGAAGCATTGCAATGTAGCTTTTTTTGTATGCGAATGTAATGTATTTTTATTTTACGTTAAGCTGAGCTTGAAAATCGAGTTTAAATGTGAAATACTAACTTTGAATGAATTTTTGAAAAATCGTTACGTTGGCTTTGTGATATGAGCACCTTTGCGTGCTTTTGTTTTGTTGAAGTATAAAAATTTATTTCTTGTTGTATAAATAAATATTTATTACTGTTATTATTATTTTGTTTTTATGCTAGCGATTTATGCGTTGTAAATAGCTAAATTCAAAATCTTATAAATATTCCATTTAAAAGTTCGATAAATATATGTCAAAATATGGTTTTATAGAAAAATTGAAACATGCAATATATTCAACTATGTCAATCCAATAGTTCAATAATATATTTCTTAGTTCAAGAACGACAGATCAAATATCCTTTTTCTCAGATATATCAGTACGTATCAATCAGAATATACACGTTATTACATATATACCAGGAAGAGAAAAATTTAAACAATACTATTCAATATTTGTCAAATTATAAAAAAAAAATTATAATAAAAACAACTTGAATATAGGGGAAACCAACTTAGGTAATCAAATCTGAAAAGATTACATATTATTTTTGTATTTTGTCTTTTTAATACTCTTCTAAGTATATTTCAGCATACGTAGGCTCAGATAATGGCTTAGCCAAAGACGAGCGCCAGGAATCGAACCCACAACCTGTGGATTGCGAGACAAGCAATCTTTCAACCAAATCATTTCAAGCTTCTTAATTTACCATCAACACTCTTTGAATATATTTAAATTCATCATACTTATCATTTATTGTTATAAAATTATTCCTCAAAAATTTTTTATTCTACCAAACTCAAGTCTCACAATACTTATTCAAATCACAAATAACAAATCCTCATTTTAAAATTTAAATATTCAATCAAACTCAACATACAAAAAAAATCTTATTGACCATGACTAGAAATTCAAACCACGTTTTTCTCTCTTACCAACCTGAAACTCGATCTTCCATCTCTTTCTCATCTTCTTTTCCTCATTCCAAGCAGGAAAGCAAAAACTTTCAACATAGAAAGAAAGTATAGAGACGACATAAGTATACATAGCATATCTTTTCCCTTCTGTCAAGTATAGTCCGGAGATCACGAGCAGAACAGAAATTGGCGTGCACACGGAATAGTCAGGAAATTGCTCTATATCCCTCCTTTTCTTTTCCTCTTTACTATAGTCGATATTCTCCATCTACTAGTAGTAGTAGCACAGCAAATTCTAGTAAGGCCTTGACCTCGGTTTGGAATTACAATGAAAGCCAGTGTAGGTATTACGTGTATATACGAACACGAGGTAGCCTCGTTACCTTTTAAAGCTCGACCATGTGCAAGCTCAGATGTGCATAAAACGAAATTGAATCTACTTTGCGAATGGGGACTTTGATGCTGATATCCTTTATAGAAGATGCTGAAAATGCTGGAAGGGGGAAAAACCTGACTTTGGGATAAAAGGAAAGAGAAATGTTGTTACTGCATGTGAGTGTAGTATAGCTGGGTTTACTGAGCTAATACTAAAGGTGTGTTAGGCTTTGCTGGTATGAGTAGATGATGGTGTAATTTTTTTCCGAGTGGCTTAGAACAAAAATGATGTTGGTTGAGATAAAGTTTTTTTTAAGAATTTACTGGATAGTTGAGATAATTTTATGACTAAATTAAGATTATCTAAGACCGCAATTTTATAAATAAATTATATAATCAAATCGTACATGTTCGTCAAAAATAAATCCAGATGAAAGTTGAAAAAAATTGTTTTCAACCTACAGTTCTCTAAACGAAAGAGCAGCCGATTAAAGAAATGGCGCGTTCCACTTTGCTTACAGACCGAGACAGCTTTGGTAGCAAAGATCGATGCACTTGACTTTTCTTTTTTTTTTTTAAACTCCTACTCTTTATCCAACACTACCTCACCTGCAATCATGGATTAAGAGCTCACCGCTCAAAAGTTCTTCTTGAAAAGTAATGATGCCGTATTTTCTATGCTCTTCTATAACCTTCCACCCGATCTTTCTCTTTTCTTTGTCGCGAAGTTCATTTAATTCGATTGCTTTTGTTCTTTCTTTCTTACAGTTGGCTTGGTGCTCTTTTTGTTGTATCAAACTTTTAGAATTTTTTTACAATATTTTAGATATTTTGGATGGTGATTGTTAAAATACATAGAATAATTATTGAATTTGAATGAAATAAATTTTTATTTCTTTTAAATTTAATATTTTTTTTTAAAAATATAAAAATTTATTTAAAAACGAATAAACAATAATTAAATAAAAATAATTTATTTTATTAAATAATGTTATTAACAACATTGTTATTTTTCCAAATAAATAGTTTAAAATTATTAAATTTATTTTTTCAGCAAAATGATAGAACTGGAAATTATCGAAGAAGATTCTTACGAAAAAGATGCGCTATTTTATGTTGAACTTAGCCAACCACAATTGCAAGGAGGTGAGTTTGCACTAAAAATAATTTATTTTATATATCAATGTTTTATGTAATTAGACTGTAAAGTGAAAATGTGCGTTTCAAAATTTAATTCATAACAACAATAAGAACAGTTGTTAGAATTAAAATGCAAAAACAAATTGTTTCTGAATTATTTTAATTTTTTTTTATTATTTATATTGTAAAAAATATACGATCGTAAACATTCGTTCTTTATTCAAACCAAAATTACAAAATTTTAATTAGTTATAAGCATTTCTATGTGCATATATAAAATTGATTTAAATCAGAGTACAGAGGTTGTTGTATTCACATAAATAGAACAATTGATTATTCAATTTTATCTTCAATGAACTGTTTAAAAGAAAAACAGAAAAATGAAATGTCAAAAGACAAGTTTGCTGTTGTGACAAGTAATTGAATTTGACGACAATTAACTACTCGAGTTGCATTACACTTAATTATACTAATGTCAACCAAGCACGTTTAAGTGCAGTCTTTCATTTAATTTTTTTTTTTTTTATATCTCTAGTGTTCTTATAGCTTGTCAGTTATTTTTGATCAAAGATGCTTATATTTAAAATTCTGAGATTACTAATTTCGTAATTCAAGCGTAATAAATAGATTTTAAAATAAATTTTTTTTATTCAAAATTTTTATCGACAAATTTTTATTAACATTTTTTTTTCAATACTTATTTACTCGATAAACTTTACGTCATGAATAACACAAATTATAATTAAATAAGCACTCAAACTTTCTCGATGTTATAAATATTGTGACGAGAAATTTTGTAGTGTATCTACTCGGCTGTTTAGAAAATGTAACTGTGAAATATACTTCGAGTAGAAAATCCCTAAAACAGATAATTTATCTTTCACTCCAAAATCACATCTTTAGTCACACAACAATCACACACAAAAATATGAAAATCAAAATCTTCAATCACCTCTTCATTCCTCAAAAAAGAAAAGAAAATAAATCATCAAAACAATCCGTCACTTAACCCTTTGAACTCTAATCCAGACACAATTGAAATTTCCCTTTAAAAAAAAAAAACGAACACGCATATACAAACCCAACTCAAATCAACTCAACAAAGGTATATAATACCAATACCTATATACATGTACTTTCCTTACTTTAACCATTCAAGCCGAAGACTCTCAAACGTTTAAAGGCTGCAGAATACGGATGCGCGACAAAATAGCGACAATGCATGACCCCCCCAGGCTCTATACGGATCAAAGCTTCGTTGAAGCCGGAAGAGAGAGGAAGAGAGAGAGAGAGAGAGAGAGAGAGAGAGAGAGAAGAAAGTATATAGTAAAGGAGGCTATATGAAGAACGAGCTTCGACCTCAACGAAACTGTTAGGTTTCGCTTCGCGAAACGAGTCATATCCGGATAAAGACGCGATGAAAGAAAGAAAAAAAAAGGGAAAGAGAATGAGGGACTTTAATAAAAAGAGGTAAAGAGATACGTAACGAAGAAATATTGTGCAGTTGAGCTTTTTTCAAGTGACTTTACTTCGTAGCTATATATTGAAAGGATCTGAATAAAAAAAGAAAAAAAGAAAAAAGTTTGACTTCTAAATTAGAGGTAATTAGCCGAGATAATTCGAGCTTTAGATAAAAAAAAAATTACGGTATTTTTTTTTCTCCCAGCTGCGCAAGCTCAATGGATATTCTGCTATCTATATGTATGATATGCACCAGGCTTAACGCTATACCCGTGTCCGTGTAATGTTGGTGGTTGTATAAAAATAACAAAAAAATGTGGACGGTAGGCCTTTTATCTTTCGATCTTTTGCCAAGTTATTACTGGGAGCGATGCTTTTCGCGATCGTGTTTCTCCTCTTTCTCTTTCTCTCTCTCTCTCTCTCTTCTTGGTGTGAAGCTTTCGGTTTGATATGCCAGTAGATAAGGTCAAAAACTAGTCAGACATTTTTATCGCTAGAGATAATTTATCGTTATGTTTAAATGTTTTTAATGGTGTTTATTTTTTTTTTTTATGTGTATTGATTATTAAATTATTTAATGAAATTATCTGTTACTGAATTATTAATTATTTTTTGTTATTAAATTAAAAAACAATTTATGTGGATATACTTAATTTTAAATACTCTGTTATTAAATACATAGATTTGTGTGTAATAAAAAAAAAAAAAAAAAAAACGAATGTTATACTCGTATATTGTTCTGCAACAGCCAATATTTGTGTAAAAAGTAATAGGCAGTCTCAACCTTTATTACTGTTTACTGTATTTTTTTATTTTCATTTTTTTTTATTGTTCATTGTTTACAAAAAAAAAAAAGTATAAAAAGAAAAGCCTATATATGTGTGCATAAAATTAATCAGTAGGCTATGTCATATATATTTTTCACATAAAAAAAAAAAAAAAAAGAAAAAAAATTGTATATTTTTCAATATATATGTATGCTCTCTTCTCTCCCGCAATTAAAAAAAACAAATAAAAATTGCGCGACGCTCAACCGATGCCTCACTATCTATCTACCCACATTGTCTACGTCTTCTGGATCTCTATTTCTGCACTCATTTACGTCGTTTGAAATAAATTAACCGTAAGTTAATATACACCATCAACAAAAAAAAAAACAATAACAATAATAACAACAAAAAAAAAATAATAATAAAAAAAACCGCAGCATATCACAGTTGCTTATTAAAGAAATATTATACGCCTCGAGCAAAAGAGACGACTAACACACACATAAGTTGCTGCTTTTTGTAATCATTGCTCACATACCCACTTTACCCTTTCGTATTTGTATTGTATAAGTATTTATTTCTTGCAGTAATTGTATACTTGTTTCACTTGGCGTATAGCGCTACGTATATATATTTTTTTTTAATGTATTTTAATTAACATACATTTGTGATTCAAGTTCACCAGTTGTAAGTGCGAGCGATAAATACCGTAGAGATCATACATTCTACATATATATAATGTATGTATACGTATTATGTATAATATAGCAGGCTGCGTATGCGCAATTGTTAAACATAGAAGCTAATCCAATGACAAATGTGCTCACACAGACACACTGGACTAATCGTAAACGCGATGAGATATAAATGACTTTGTCGCTCAGACACCAGTGGGCCAGTATATGCACTGAGCTATATATATATGTTAGGCTAACACGCGATCCTATATACGTGACACGCATATATGTTTGTATGTTATCGCAGCAGCTGAGATGTGGTATCTCGTACATCTCTTCTTGCTATCAACAATTCACGAATTTTATTTTTATTTTTCTTTCTTTTTGGCATTTTTTGTATGCGCGACTATTTTTAAAATTGTATTTTTGATAGATTTATAGTTTTTTTATTTTTTGAAAGAGTTATTGAATAATTTGAGTTTTAAAAATTAGGCCAATTTTTTTTTATTATTTTGCATTAAAATTATTATTTTTACCATAAATAAATAAAAGATAATTTTTGCAATAATTAAATATTTTTTTTCGTATTTTATTTTATTTTTTTAAATATAGGTCGTTGCAGCTTTAATATAAAAATTAAAGCTACAATATAATTCAATTATCACAAATTTATTTATGAAACACAATTTAGATAGACGAAAAAATTAGAAAATTTATCGTTAAAGCTTATTGTATTTCTGCGATCCCAACAAAATTAGAATAAATATCACGCAATCATTCTTGGCAATAGCAACAGATTCACTTGCGTTCATAAACACAATGTATATATATATTTATATATGTGTACAGCAATAAATTTTAGAGCACAATTTAGTGTTTAAAATAAAAGCACGTAGTGGCAATAAAATATTTATACATCGATTTAATAAATGTTAGACAATTATTAAATACTAACATTTTAAGCTATTACATAGTTGCAATTATATAGATTAAACACGATAAATAGTTTATTTTATTAAATGTGCAAATACATATTTAGTTTTATAGCTTATAAATTGATGTTTCAATTAATAGTAAAATGAATTCAAATGAATAATAAATGTAAGCCTATTTATAAAACTTTTAGATTGATACCTGATAAATATTATTTTTACAAATTAATAAAATATTAAAATTAGGAAATGATAAAAGCTTACAAACTCTGACTGTAAAGTTCATAAATATATATCAGAAAAAATTCATAAAAATTTAGATTCAAATGCTTATAAAAGATTTTAGTCACTTTTCTAATTAAAATTGTATGTCATTTATATGTTAACACATACGCAATTAAATATTTATAAATAGTTTTATCAATTCTACTACGAATAAATAATCAATTCCAAATCACAAATCCCTACTAATTAATGTGTAACTTGCAAAGTGATCTGATATACACAAAATACAGCTTATTATTGAGTTGTATTGAAATCAATCAATGTCACTTATACAAGCCTTAGTTTTAGTAAATATATAGCTTACGGGCTTAAATTATAGTTTACCCTAATGCTTTATCGTATCAGATAAATAGATTAGCATTAATGCCTTTGAATCTGTATTTTCTCAAAGGATAAAAGCATCTTATTTATAAATGAATAATATTTTAATTAAACAAATTACTTTATTTCAAGATAATAATTATAAAGTAGCAATTTTTTAAAATTATTTATCTTAATTTATTTTATTTATAAAAAACTTGTTTTTTTATTTTCTTAATTATAAAATGATATTGTTCTTTACAAAGTCTCATATAAACGCAATCACATTACCTCAAAAAAATCTTTAAACTCGACAACAAAAGTTTCGTTAAAATGTGTAAGACAAGAATTTTAAACGGGTATAAGAGATACGTGACTGCAGTTTTGTAGATGCTAGTAAGTATGCCACTCGCTCATATAAGAGTAAAGCTCGTTCTTTTCCCCCTTTTATCTCTCAGCACAACGATTTCTGACAATTTAAAAAGAGAAGGTAAAGTAAAAAAAAAAAAAGAGTAAGATACGTGACTGCGATAACATATAAGTGTTCTCTAACTATATATAATTTAGAAGAAAAAAAACAATCCGATTGTAATAAGATTTCGATGCTACCTAATTATATTTTTTAGAATTGAGTTAAATTTTGATTGTATTATTGAAAAAAAACAGTAAAAAATATTTGTTTTTTTTTATAACTAGAATAATGAAATATAGTAACTACTAAAGGAACAACTTTTTATCTAAAGGAGATATAAATTATGTATGTGTACGTTATAATTGAACAAGAAATTATCCAAAGTTTCTAGAACTATAAACCAGAGTCTTGATCAATAAAATCACATTGTGTAAATATGAATTATCTTACAACTTACAGTTCGTTTCGAGGACTAAAATTAGACCTAAACTAAATACGATAGTAAACTGTCTAATCTTTTTGAAAATATAATATAACTCTTTAATATATTTTTAACGTTTTCTTTTATTAAATTTTATTTTGATTTAGTAAATTAAAAATAAACAATATCATGCGTGCTATTTACTATCAAGCTTAAAATGATCTACTTGAAGCGTGTATTTCCACTTTACACTTTTCAAATTATATTTTTAAGATATCGACATTTTTCTCATGCATTTCAAATAAGAAAAGTTTTAAATTATATACCTGAAACTTTCAAATATTTTTAAAATTCAAAAATGTTATGAATATCTACGTGCCTAGTATAATCGTATTAAAAATTAAAAATACATTTTTTTTTAGTTTTCAGTTTCTAGAGCGTAAAAACTTTTTAATATTTGAGTGAGCATAGTAAAATATTGCTTTTTTTTTTTATAAATTTTTAGTGAATTTTATTAAATAAGACTTATGAAATAAAATGATATTTTTATCAAAAAGTATTATTTTAAAATAAATATATATGTTATAAAAATATTAAAAATGAATTATTGAATCAAAAATAGAGAAAGAGTTTTCATCGATCTTTTTACAACATATTTTCCAGTATGTATATTATTTCAACATCAATTTATAAAATTTGCATTTCTTTATTACCAAAAAAAGATAAACAATAACTCCAAAGTTAAAAAAATAAAATTTTTAAAACTAAAATTTCATTTTTACCAAAAGCCGTATAAAAACTAAATATTTCTTCAAAGCACCCAAAAAAATAACATACTAAGCTAAAGTAACACTATAAACTTACTTTTACACATAACAACATAACAAACCATATCACTTAAACAACATATGCACAAAGTATAATAACAAAAAACTACCAAGTACCAGTAAAAAAAGAAAATTCACTCAAGAGCATGTGTTCTTTTTAGAAAAATAAATAAACAAAGTAAAAACTCCAACATTCCAAACTACCCTTATAAAATAAAAAAAATAACACATATCCTGTCAAAACTACATACTCTCAAAATTTCCAATTCTACAATAGCACAAAATTACCTTAAAGCTCTCTCACAAGAAACGGTAAACAATTGTCCAAAACAAGTCTGACCTTTTCAACAATCACCAAGCTACTTTCGAAAAAATTTTAAAAAGAAAAACAGAAAGAAATACTATATGGTATTCTCTCGTTGAAGTATCGAATAAAACGATAGATACAAAAGTGCGAAAGCATACAAGACAAGGAAAGGTTCGATACGAGGATACGAAGGTGATGGGATAGAATCGAAAGAAACGTCGTTAGGATAGTCTTAGAAAACTAGAAGGTAAAACTAGAGGTGAAAAAGAAAAATCAGTTTCCAGCCCTCAAGCTACTTGGAACTGATGTATCGAGAGGTAGAACATGTAGGTAGTATAGGTAGTGTGACGAGGATAGATCCGATGTATATACAATTGCTTCTTATTTCTCTTTTGTTTTCTCTACGGTAATATACTTGAATGTGTGTTTACGTCGATATTGACATTCTGTATTTTTCTTTTAAGGGGTGTGTATCTGAAAGAAAAAGAAAAACTTTTGTTATGTTGGTGATTTTGGATTTATCTGTTTGATACACAAACTATATACCTACTGAAGAACTAAAGCGATTGTTATTTTTCTTGAGATTGATATTTATTTGCTTACCTTAAAGGATTTATTTATCGATGTTTATTTATCGATTATATAGTGAGGAGTGTATTCTAAGATGAAAAAAAAGTTTTCATATTATATACTCTTGATCTTTGTTTGGCTATACAAAGTCCAAACTCATTCAAGCAGTATCAACACATAACTAAAAAAAAAGTACAAAGCTAACAGACAACAAAAAAAAAAAAAGAAAGAAAAAAGAAAACAATTTTCTTAGCAAAACTCCAAGCGCACTTAGCCTCTAGATATGAAAAAAGACAAAAAAAAAAAGAAGAAAAAAGAAAAAAAAAGTAAGAGTTTTCTTAGCAACTTTCTTCCTTCCGTTTCTTTAAAGCAACACTGAAGCAGCATCACATTAAAAGTACAAAAAAAAAAAGAAATAAGAAAAAATAGTCGGAAAGTGAGAACGAAACACATAAACCACACAAAAACGAAAAATCTATAATTATTCCTTTTTTTTTTTAATAACCCAAGATATATATATCCGTTTGTCATTAAGACCAACACATTTTTATTTCTCTTTTCACATTTTCACCAAGTAAAATTTACTTGTCAATTCTAGTTTCCTGACTAGTTTTCTAAATTACACAAGAGAATAAAAAGTTTTTTTTTTCCCATTAAACGAAAAATCTTGGCAAAAAAAATAAATGGCAGGAAGGTTAGTTATCAAGGACAGAAACAATTTTAGGACCTACTTTCTAAATATATATATCGATACTTGAATTGGTAGCCTAGAGGCCTCGTAACTTTTTTTCTTCTCACTTTACGAAAGTTTAGAGGATAGGGTAAATTGATGGGTTTTATTGCGGTCGTGTTATAAAGCTCAATCGTGATTGTGACTTATACTTTGAGAGCTTGCGAAATTATTACGGAACTGAAAATTGCTTTATCTTCGAACGTTTGTTTTCAAGTTTTATTTTGAAAAGTAGAAAGGGGATGATCAGATTGGTTTTTTAAAGGGTGTGTAGGAGGTAGCAATTGATGGTCGATCATAAATCGCAGATGGCTTTTTTTTTTGCGAATTCTAGTTTTTTTTTTTGGTGATTTGAAAATGTTTTTATATCTACAAGGAGTGACTATGTTATTTGTATATACGACGAATTTGTCTCCCTTTACTTTGTCTTATCTTCTTGTTAGCGTTTGGTTATCCTGAAATATTTGTATAGTAAATAAAGAATCGAAAATTAAATCTATATACTCTTGTTAGCTTCTACCATGAATTTCAATTTATTAAACAAAATTTCATTTATTCAATCAAACACACAAATCTTTTCTCTTTTTCTTTTTAATTTACTCACACATTTAATTAACAATATTGCAAACATGAAGTAAAATAAACATCAGCAGTAGCTCTTATGTCAACAAAGAAAGTAATTAATCATCGGTAAATCCCATATAATGGAAATTTCAAAATTAAAAAAAAAAATAAAGCCTCCATCACCAATATACATAACATATACATACAAACCCTCACATAATCTCACCCTAGTAAATCGAAAAACACAACAACAACTACTACTACTACTACTACTACTACTACTACTACTACTACTACTACTACTACTACTACTACTACTACTACTACTACTACTACTACTACTACTACT
>JAPYZE010007687.1:0-10000 GCA_030522805.1 Leptomastidea abnormis
TCTCTCTCTCTCTCTCTCCTTTTCTTTCTCTTTCTCCTTTTCTTTCCTCTCTTGGGAGAGTAGAGAGTAGCCCACCAGCGCAAATAAAATGATATACTTGCTCCGATGGGCAATACGGTAGTGGCGAAGCTCGCTGCCGCTTTGAATGCAGCATATTTTTTTTTTTTTTATAAAGCCTCTACCGATGATATCTGCTCCTGCAAGTAGAGCCTCCTTCTTGCTTACCCGAAAAAGACTAATGCGCCGAGATATAGCGACGGTAAATCAGACACGCGGAATTACGAATCACGCAACGGCTAAGCGAATCCGAAAGAAAAATTACCCATGCCATCAGCAGGTTGCTTCGAATTAATTTTCAAGCTTTTATTTAAACTCTCTCTCTTTCTCTTTCTTTCTGCAAACCTGGCTTTGATATCATGATGTATTGACATGTTGAATCATTTTCATGATATTATATTCTACATTCATTTTATGCCATCTGCAATTTCATTGATTTTTCTCATTGAGTTTTGGAGAAAAAAACACACTTGATTTTTTTTTTCCTCCAAAAAATGAAAATAATTTCAAGTATAAAATAAATACGATCAAAAGAAGATGTAAAACTCGCTACACTTACATCATTATATTGCCAAAAAAACATTTTTTTTTTTTTTTTTTTTTTTTTTTTTTTTTTTTTTTTTTTTTTTTTTTTTTTTTTTTTTTTTTTTTTTTTTTTTTTCTTTTTTTTTCTTTTTTTTTAAGTGCACAAATTTTCAAGATACGATTCCTCCAGCTCATTTCGTGGCCTTGCTTTTAAGTTTGAGAAACGGTATACTCTCCCGATCATCTTCATCATCGTATACCCACCTTCTTTCTCTTTCTTTACAAATATATGTATATATAAGCATACAATAACATCTGACATCATTTAATCTCCACTTTGTGCGGCGCAATAATAAGAAAAAAAAAACCTGCGTCAATGTTTGGCTTGGCTCGATGAATTTGGTGTTTAAATATCATTTTTCGATATAAAGCATGTATGTGAATAGTTAATGAGTCTTTGCCCGATGATGATGATGATGATGATGATGATGATGATGATGATGATGATGATGATGATGATGATGATGATGATGATGATGATGATGATGATAGCAGCATTGAGTCGTGAATTGAAGATGAAGCTCATTTCTTCTTATTGATATTCCTCTCGTATGTTTACACAGTCTCAAGTATATATACACAGCTCAACTTCACATGTGATAAAATTAATCAGTCGCGTAACAGATGAATTTTAGCACCGCTATTGTTTACGTTTTCCTATCTCTCGTCTACTTAAAACCATCTTTTTTTTTATTCACCTTGTCTTTTCGAATATACTTTGCGTGGGTGTATATATAATTAATCATTATTATTATTTCATTTCTCGATACTCAATGAAATTCTTCCTATCACATAAATTATGTATATCTCAATTAAAATAAAGAACGTTGCAGGTATTGGCTTTAATTTTTAATTCTTAAAACTTTCCTGGCTTCTCGTGAATTGAAATAGCAAGTTTTATAAACTCGTTATTTAATCGTTGAAATAATAGAGGAACCTTGAAAAGTTGAAAATAAGAAAGAAATTATGCTTTGAAAGCCCCGCGTGTATATATAGTTAAGAAAGCAGTTAAAGTTGGCAACAAGAAACGCACTTATATAGAAATCAAAGTATAAGGAATATAAAAGCCATATAATACATAATATAAGCTATAGGTAGCGAGCCCGGCCCGATATAAATAAATTAAAAAAAAACAAAACAAAACAAAAATCACCGTGCTCCAGATAAAAGGCTGGTGGTACACCTATTAACTTTTAAATCGTCCCGCGGAGTGGGTGTGGGGGCGTGAAGGGGCGCGGAAAAACTCCGAACAGCTCAAGCGGTCAAGCGATGTGTGTGCGCTCGGTCAGCATATCGGGTTGCACTGCGCTCGCTCTATACAAGCCATACCATACGACTGCTGTTTACAACGAATAATTTTCGCCTCGTGTTGACGCACGTGGTGTGTGTATGCGTGCGTGTAATACATGCGGCTGGTTCAAACCATTGTTTCTTTTGGGCCTAGTCTCGCCCATTGTCTCTCCTTCTCGTTTCTAAGAGAAAGTACAGGCTGCGCGTATTGGCCTCAATAAAGCAGCTAAAATAATTAGGAATATCTTAGTGCGATTCTAATCGGGACACATAGTTATCGAAGAGAGAGAGAGAGAGAGAGAGAGAGAGAGAGAGGAGGTGAATTTTTTTTTGGCCTAGTCATCAAAACCAACCCGACACTTGAAAATTTGCGTCTCTCTATCTCTCTCCTTCTCTCTCTCTCTCTCTCTCTCTCTCTCCCTTATCTTTATTTTTCTGATCTCGCGAGTTTGTCACGTAGATGTTTGCGCGACGCCAATCATTTATATTCCATTCTGTAAATATTCTTCGAACTTTTCGAAGAGCACTTGCCGTTTATTTAACATAAAATTAGCCTAAGTAATGTTATTATATACTTTTTAAGAAAAGCACACACACACACACACACACACACACATACACATAGTTATCAGTGACCTCGAACCTTACACCTCGTCTCGCAACGAACGTAGTGTGTATATAGACTCAAGAAGTTTAATTTACCGCAATAAGCAGATATATACATTAACGTACGTTTTATTAGAATTTCTTTGTCGCCACACACACTATAAGTTTTTAATTTATCATGTACGTAATTCATATTTTTTTTCTCCAAAACGTAAGCGCACTTTTAGCAAGAAATTGACAAGTTAAATCATTTATGGCGCATTCAGCGCATCATCATCATCATCATCAGCATCAACAAAAGGTACAATCAATGCCTGTCATTAGTCACTGGCGGCAGTGAACGCGTGGCTGAATAAGTATCGCCTGTATTGCTGTAGAGCTGAAGTAGGTGGAAAAGGAGGAGGATGAGAGCCGTGCTTTATTATGACTGGCAAGCAGCAGCCTCTCTGCCCACGCGATAACTTGCTCACGCGGAAGTTCGTGAACGGAAACCAGGCGGCGGATAGGGCCCCATAACCGATCTTTTTTCTGTCCTTTTCTTCTTCTCCTCCTCCTCTTTCTACGTCATCTTTTTTTTCTTTTCCACTTGGATCATATCTTGCGAGGCCGAGTCATCGGCTTATGACGAGGTAGGCGTCTCATTATTGTGCACTTTACATTTGATATTGTCTGCCGGATGATTTTTCACCGTTCCCCCTCTCTCTTCTGTCTTATAGACACTTCGTCTCTCGAGAAAAGCTCATTGTTCGTTTTTCGCCTTACTATAAGCACAGGTAGAGGTCAAGACAGGTCGAACGTTATAATTTTCTTTTCTCCGTCATTTTTCTCAGCGAAACTCTTAATTATTGAATTTTTCTTTTCAACTACGTGTACTGTTGTCGAGCTCTCTTTACTCGATGCAAATTAGGCACGCGTATAGAACAATGTCAAGGGTATCATAACAAAAGTTAAGTGTACACATATTAAAAATTACCATGAAAAAATTAGTATTCTTCTTTTCCTTCTTAGAAGTTATGTCACATATTCAAAATTTATATTAAAATAAAATGTTCGAGACAATTGTCGGCAGTTGTGCTAGACTTTAGATGTATTGACACGTGAGTTGGCGCAAGCCTTGTTTTTCTCACTTTGATGGTATAAAATTATATAAGAAGCAATACTTTTATAGAATAACATGCAACCATTGCCCAAATTGTCGGACCCAAATCGACGAAAATTAATAACAAAATCAAGAATAAGCTGCCGCGTGGAAGGTTATAAGCATGTATGCGTGAAGTCATGCTTGAGTAAAAACAAAAGAACCGAAAACGCGGGGGATTTAGTAAGGGTCCTTAAGGCGCTTACGATTTATCGAATTGCCGATAAGAAGGTATAAAAGGTTATCTAAAGAAGCTAAAGCAGCACACGCAGATAAATATGCAGCTGCTTGCTCCTGAGTGGAATGAATAAGGCCCTGCTCGCGATATTATTATTTTCTCCCGAATAGCGCAACGCAGCAGCAGCAGCTACTAAAGCGTGATCGATCGCAAACTCGATCGCCCCCGCGTTGCTCGAAATCCGTGCCCTCGGGCGCGTGCTTTGCTCTCCCCCCCCCCCCCTCCCCCATCCCCTGCAATTATCGAGGAGTATTAATACAAGTCGGACTCGCGCCTTACAAGTACCTATACCTCTGGGCTTCCCTTCTCCCCCGCCAACTCCTTACAACGTCGACTCAAGGATCTCTCGATCGGATACGTATATTATATATATCTAGCAAATATTACCGACTCGTTGCGCCAGTGGAGAGAGAGAGAGAGAGAGAGAGAGAGAGAGAGAGAGAGAGAGAGATAAATAGCCCGCGATTACTAACGGCAACGCGCGAGAGCACAAGGCTCGCAGTGGATATGCGAGTTATTGCACCAAAGCTATATAGTCAAGAGAATTACTTTTGGACTCCGCTCCGCGAGTAAGCTTTCTGCACGTAGAATCGACTAGTTCGGACCTGCTGCCGGAGGCTAGCTGCGAGCTCGCTCCTATTTTTATTCAACGCCCTACTCCCCTTTTTCGCTTGCTCGCACCTCCTAATGAAACCCGCGATTTAATCGGGCGTTCCCAAAGAACCGGTACTTCGATCGCCCATGCGATTTCTAGCTCATTTTGCGGTATTTTTGGTAAGTTTTCACGTAACGATGCGGAACCATCGTTTCTTTTTCGATTAAGACTTGATGAAAATTAGTTTTAACACTTTTTTCCTGTTTTTTTTTTAAAAACCCTTTGCTTGTCCTCCTGAGATTAAAAAGTTGAGCTTAAAACACTGCTGAGCCGTTGTAATATATTCGCTCCGATATTTTCCGGTTAGCTAAAGCCGATCCGTTCTGCTTACATCACTTGAAAAATAGCTTTAGCTACACTTGCGCTATGATATTTTATCCGATAATCCAGCAGATTTTCATTTTATAACGTCACCTATAAGACAATTATATAGCATTTATTATTAGAATTACAATATCTCGTTCGTATTCGAAAGTATCATCTGCATATATATATATATATATATATATATATATCTACCGGATAAAAGAACAATATTTTATTATTTATTTATTCTTGACATATTATACATATACAATTATATATTTGTAAAAAATCAAAATGCAATCATGATTAGCAAAAGGTAGATCTCCTTGTCAATATTTCTTAAAATTTACTTTCATTGATCTTCAAATGAACTTGAGAGTGATTGAAATTCTGATCCGGATGTAATAGAGTGCGCAAGGCGCGATATTTATCTTTTACCATACAAAACTTGGATTTGCTTTATTGCGGCTCATGGAGGCGCATTTTATCTACAACAATCTTGAAAGCGAAAATTTTTTAAAATTCACAGTCGTGAGAAGTTTTGATAAAAAAATTCAATTTTAAGCTAATTTTAATTCTTAAGCAATTTTTCACAAATTTATTACTTGCTTCGTAGATTTTTTAAGCTACCAATTTATCAATTGAAATTATTTGTTTTTCATGCTTCCCTTCTTTATTTGTTACATTATAAATTTCGTGTACAAAAATATATAGGTACAAAACTTAAAAAAAATATTTTTTTTTAAATAGTCGAATAAATTAAAAAACTCATTTTAAACTTGATGATTTTGATTAAAAACTGCAGTCTTAGCGTTTTCGTTCCATTTGTGAAACGTTTAAATAAAATTCAATACAACATTAGTGAACTGTATTTTTCGTATATTTTTCGACTATCAGAATATTTATCGTCTTTCAACGTCAACTCATCTCCTATTTCAAGATAATACAAATGTTCTTTTGTTGATGGTTTCCAAAACGTTGTTATGTAAAGATCATTTAGTTCAGGTGTGGGATTGCTGTATTGAGAAATAAATTTATTATTTGTATTTTCTATGCAATATTAATGAAAATTCGTATTTCCAAGTATATACTTGCCCCGTCAAGGCGAAATTAAACCACATTCTGGTTAACCTCTCCATTATAATTCTATCTTTAGTACCTTCTTTGGGGAATCGATCGAGATTTTCACCTTGTCTCATATAATTTAAATAAAACATGTATGACAGCTCATCCGCATGTGCAACTCCTGCGAAAAATTTGAAATTTTTAATTTTGTTTTATCAAAACAAAAGAAAATTATCAATGGTTACATTACATATACCTTTGAGTGGTTGAGGTCCTTGATCATATTGGAAGATCGTGGGTTCGTCTCCCATGTATGTAAAATTGTAAACATACGTAGGAGCATCCGTATGTTCATTTCTTGAATCAATGATTTTTCGATTATAATTAATCATGTTCAGATCAGTTAGTAAACTAATCAAAGTCCATATTGTATCTTTTTTAATCGCTTCATCATCTTTTAAATAAAATTTCTTAATAATGTCTTTAACGTAAGGAAAGTTACTTTCATCTTCGAGCATTAGTAATGTTTTTATAATTTCTGTAATGTTTTCGTCATAATATCGATATGTCTCGTCATTAAATTTTCCTAGAAGTAGCCAAGATACGGTAAAACGTTTATAATTATATAATAATACATTTTTATAAATAAAAACAAACAAACCTATTAAAAATAAAAGACTCTCGTGAGCTGTGTGTCCAATAATAATTGGTATATTTCTATTAATTTTAGATAATTGATGTATTGGAAAGGGGACAATGGGATCTTTGGCATAGCTAGCATCGACTACTGGTCCATACGGCATTTGCCACAGAACTGACATTTCCTGCAATTTTTTAAATTTATAAGTTATATTCATATGTATATTTGAAACAGAGTAATAATTTTCTCACTCGTTCAGTCAAAATTTTGCTCTCTAAGGACACGAGATCTCTATCAGGAACAGTCCGAAGAAACTCAATTACTTTGACAGGATCATCAGAGTCTAGGCCGAGAAGCGAAGCTATTTTGAAACCATTTCTAAAATCAGTTGCTTTTGCAAAATTTTTTACAGCAAACATGGTCCCACTTTGTAAAATAGCCTTATGAAATAATCCTAAAAAAAAAAGAAAAAATTAAAAAATAAATAAAATAAATGATAAAGTCAACGTGAGAAAGGCAACGTGAGACAGTACAATTAAATGTCAAAATTATATTAACTAAACAAATTTTTAGCAAAGCATTTTAAATATATGTCTCTTAACTTTCGTAGCTGGTAATAAAGTTAGTAAATGGCACATTGCTGAACCAGCACTGTTGCCGAAAATCGTGACATTGTTAGGATTTCCTCCAAATGCTTTGATATTTTGCTGAACCCACTTTAGTGCAAGAATGATATCTTTCAAACCTTGATTTCCAGGCGCAACTTCGTGTCCAAGATTTAAAAAACCTAATTTAAATTGAAGTACAAACAATTGAATAATAATTAATAATTAATAATAATAATAATAATAATAATATAATAATAATAATAATAATAATAATATCAGTGACTAGATGAAAAAATGAATGGCAATAAGGAATGATGATTTCATACCAAAAGGTCCTAATCTGTAATTCACGCAAACTAACACCATATCTAAATTCATTAAATAATCTTCCCGGTAAAAGGCGTCATTTCCGGAGCCTTCGACAAAGCCGCCTCCGTGGATGAAAAACATTACCGGCCTATCATGACCAATGGCATTTGTGTATACGTTTAAATACAAACAGTCCTCGCCTCCAAAAATGCCTTGGCATTTTGGGCCTGCAATAGTGTCATTTTGTATGGCAATGTCGCCTGCATGTTCCGATGCGTCACGTATTCCTGACCATTTTAAGGCTACTTGTGGCTCCTTGTTACGTCGATAGATAAATAGGTATATATATATACACATTATACTAAGCTTGCAACACAGCTTTCAAAATTCATTAATTCAATTTACCTTGAATCTAAGTTCACCCAAGGGCGGTTGGGCGTACGGTATCCCTTTAAACGCAAAATAATTTTTTCCGAGAACACTTTTTAATATTGTCCCTTGAAGTTTCCCTTCGCTTGTTTCGATTATCGGTTTTTCCATATTTAATTTCAATAAAACATTCAACTTTTGAAAAGACAATTTTACTCTGGCGCTTTAAAGCGATTTGCAATTTATACTGACCGCGATAATCTATCATTTTATTATTTTATATTTGTATCCGACCCCACTGGAAATTATATCAGTGCTTATTGCTATATCTTTTGCAGATAAGTTAATATTTTGTTTTTTTTCCTGCTTAAATGACAATAAACATATTTATTTTACTTAAGCTTTAAGGATTAAATCGTTGAAGTAAAATAAAAAATTTAATTCACATCACTTGCAATAACGAAAATTACCTTTCAAGTAAAATATGTGCATTTTTTTCATTGCAAAAATAGAGTTGCTTTTTAAATCATTTTTCATCATAAAAAAAAGAAAAAAAAATTAAACAGCTAATAGTTAAATGAAGCATCTTTGTTAGCTGTTAGTCAATTTGAAATATTTCAGCTTATTTAGAATAGCATTAGATTTGAAAAACCTTGTAAAAAGAGTAGTAGATAATAATCTAATGTCGCAACTAGCAATAATAAAGAACGTCATATGATTATAACCTTGAGACTTTGTTACGATATAATAATAATTTATGCACTCAAATATATTACTATACAAATATTTTGTTTAAAATACAATTGCCTCAAGTTGAATTACTATCTCTAGTTTAAATAGCAGAAGCTATTACAGAGAATACGATTAAGATAAAAAAATGGCAGAAAGAAAATATATAATTTTATGATGAAAATATGATTTTAGATCTACGCCTCAAAAGTTCCATAAGAAAACGAAGCTCCCCTGGCTAGAAAAACTGCAGAAGAAAACAAAGAAAGAAAGAAAAAAAAATAGACTTTTAATTGTTCGACTGAAGCAACAGCAGTCACTTATGTCTGTCCCTCCTTTTTTTTCACCTCATCCTATTAACGGCAGATCGGCTGCAGCAGTAACAGCAAGGAGGAGCAAGCCGCACGTCTAGCACACGCGTGTGGCGCATTATTGATGTTGGTTTGCCCTCTCTCTCTCTCTCTCTCTCTCTCTCTCTCTCTCTTCTATCAACTCCAGTTAAGAGACGCGAGGTTTGGAAAATAGACACCTGGTCTCTCTCGTTCTCTTTTCCTCGACCCCCGCAGCTCCTGCACGGCTGGCAGATGCTTCACTTCTCTCCTCCTCCTCCTCCTACTCCTCGGTCTCCTCTGCCGCCTCCACTTTCATCCTTGATGATTATAACAAAGCGCGCTGCTCGTGCCGCTTGATGACGCGCGCGCGTGTGTGTATCCGTGTATGCACGCACGCGCTTGTGTATAAGTAAAGATTGCTCGAAAAAGAGAGAGAGCCTGCGCTACTACTCCCACTCTCAGCAGCAAGTCGGCGAGCATCGACCCACACCCCACTTCCCCGATCTGCACACGTGTCCCTCTCCTTTTGGAGGATTAGACAGGGAGATCGAGCAGTTTAGTTAGCTTCCTGGAAGTTTCTTGGTCTTTCTCTTCTTCTGCTTCGTCCTCTTTTATTTCTCTTCTTCCCTTTTTTTTTTATTTTTATTGATATTGACGAAGAGACCAAGTCGCTGGTTGCTCTGTAAGCCGCAGTGATAAAAAGTGTTTCCACGCACGTGTCACCGCTTTCATTTCTGATATGAGATATGAGCATTTTTTTTTTGCTTATATTGGCACCAGCTTAACTGTACGGCCATTAACTCATACAATTAAGGCGATGATTTTTAAATAGGTTTACTCCTGTCGGCGTCGGCGATTTTGATTCCAGCCCAGATAAACTTTTTACGAAGAAAAAATTTCTGGAAAAATTTTTTTGATCTATTAGACCGGGAATTGAACCGACGACCCCTTGGGCAGCGATGTCTGATCGATGAGATGACTAACGCCTCTAACTACTCGGCCACCGACTGCCTTTGAGCATTTTTTCTTTCCTCCCTTCCTTTTTTTTCTTTTTTTTTTTTTTAATGTATTGT
>JAPYZE010007688.1:0-16395 GCA_030522805.1 Leptomastidea abnormis
TTCGCACTCGGTTACACTCGCTGACTCACTTCGATATAACTCTATCTAGCCAAAACTACAAGTAGCTTCTACTAAAAGATCCAGAGATCGAATGCCGTCGCCGGCGTCTCAGTCGAACAGCCAACCTCGGTCGTTCGAGCCGCTGACTCTCCCTCTGCTCCACTCAGTACCTGAAACACATTAGAAAGTTCTCGAACATACGGCCTAACCGATTTTCTATTTGAAAGAACCAATAACAATCTGTCACGACTTTCCACTATTACATATGATTCCCACTCTACTCATCGCGGTCATACTTTCTCATGGTAAGCGCCATCTATACTCGATGAAATACTCTTCTATTACTACAAGTCGATAACTTTCTAATGTTCTAAGATGGAAACGATTTCTCGAGTCAGTTGACTGATATTAAGACACGTATTCACGCTCGAATTTACTTCCGATTCAGAAACTGCTAGTTGCAGTCGAACAACAATACTTTAAAGTTTATTTTGCAGCCTGCAGTTTTTGACTGCAATAATTATTTAACTGTGAATAGCCTTTTTCAGTTAACGAAGATTTCTCGACAAATTCTCTTGCGGCGGTCAAATATACCTTCGCAATATATATATATATATATATATATATACACATTGTTTTTTCGACTTATAGTAAAAGAAACACGTGTCGGATAGGATTCGAAATAAGATAGGCTAAATCATTGATATTTTTACTATCATTATTTACTTACATTATCAGAAATAGTTGTTTTATTTTTAAGTGACGGCAATTTGAAGCTGAGTTTGCGATGCTTTTTCATATAATTTACCCAAAAAAACACTTTGTGTAAATGCTTGCGCCAGCAGCCACCGGGCAGCGCTAAGTGTTACACTTCAGATCCTAATACTGGCATTAAAAATTTGTTTTTGATTTGATGAGATATTTGTAGTATTTTTATTTAACATTTTTTAATAATTTATTTGTAATACATATTAAATTTAAAAAGTTAAAATAAAATTTAATGAACAAAAATTTTTAATGAAAAATTTTTAATGTCAAAGAAGTGTACTACTTCCTTGAATAAATTGTAGACAATTGAAAATAATATTGCTCCTTTACATATAAATAGAATGTTCTAAATTGATTCCCTTAAAATTGATTTCCTTTAACTTTTTTTTTTATAAATATGAGCCTCTTGGAGTGGTAGGATTAAAAGGGTTATCGTCTACTTATTAGAACATTTAGTTTACTTATACTATTTAGTTGTAAGAAAAAAATTCAGGCTTCTCCCTCCTGCTCGCTCCATTTACCATATTATTTCTGACTTGGAAGCGTTAATTGCTGCCGTAAACTCTGATCTGTCATCACTGCTTAAGTGGGCGCTGGCCAATGGGCTTTAGATAAACTCTAGAAAGACGAAGGCTATCTGGTTGGGGACCCGACCTTTTATCAAGTACATCAACTCATGCTCTTTATCTGGCTTGCGCTTGGGTGATAAACTTATCGAGTTTTTTGATTCTGTTAACATTTTGGGTGCTACAATTGACTGCTCTTTGACCTTAAGGCCTCAATGCCAAATTGTTTCACGTAATTGTTTTACGACTCCAAGTTGGCTTAAGCAATGCAGACACTGCTTGCCTAGCTCGACCCGCCTTACAATTATTAATGCGCTAATCTTTTCTTTCCTTGATTATGCTGCAGGGATATACCTTGGTTTGTCGAGAGAGCTTGAGCTAAAACTATCTAGATGCAAGAATGCTGCTCTACGGTTCGTATCAGGATTAAGGAAGAGTGACCATATCAGCCCAGTGTTCTTCCGTTTAATATTAAGAGAAAATATGTGTGTCTGACACTTCTAGCTAGTATTCTGCGCACTCGTAAACCATCTTATCTCAGCGAGGTATTGCACTTTGTGGATGGTCGTACTAGGAGCGGACGGAATCGATCGCGCTTTGATGTTCCAGTCAGATGGGCGTGGACAAATTTTCTTAAAAAGTTATTCACTGTGGAAACTGCGAGACTTTGGAACGTGCTTACCTGCAGCGTTCGTTCGACATACTCAAGACCGAGCTTTAAGCTTGTGCTGTTGAGGCACTTAACGTGAAGGACTTTCGGACCAGCCTCAAACTAAGTAGGGAACATTTTAGTCATTATTTTTTTACGTTGTTATATTTTATTATTATTATAATTAATTTTTTTATTTTTATTTTTTTATTTATTCTTTTTATATACTTTGTTTCCTTTATTGGATTTATTTTTACTTATAAAGTGTCATTTTACTTCTGCGAACATTAGCATCTTTTCATTTATTATCAACAAACCTTGGGTGAGATAATGGTATTTGCTAGTTTGCAAGATCCGTGGGTGTCAGATTCTTGCTGTAAAAAGTTACGGTGGTCTTATTCTCCAAGCGGACCAAACAATTAGATTGTTAAAACACTTTGCTATTTTTTTTTCTCGTAACATTATAGGTATTTTCTAATTTCGTTTTTATCCGCTATGTGGCGATACATACGTTTTCGTTTCTCGCTACACAATTATTCTCCTTCTTATTATACATAGAGTTCAGTCATTCAATAGTATGTATTTATTTTTACTATACATTGTACTTCGATTTACCTATGCGTATTACTGTCACCGTATTATGTAGTAGCCGCGGTTACACGGGATATTTTTTCTTAGTTGCTATAATAATAAATTCAAATTCAAATTCGCCAACCCCTCATATACATACTGGTGTTATTTCTTATTAAATAAATCGTAATAAATTTTAATAATTAATATGTAGCAAAGAATATACCGGTTTTCAAAATTTGTTCCTAATTTGAGGAGGTTTTTTGTAATATTTTTATTTTCATTTAAAATTTTTTAATATTTTATTTGTAATACATATTAAATTTAAAAAGTTGAAATAAAAATTAATGTAAATTAAGTGTACTACTTCTTTGAATGAATTGTAGACAATTAAAAATAATATTACTTCATCACATAAAAATAGAATTGAAATAATTCATTCCCTTAAAATTTGTTTGGATAAATATGTGCTACTTGGAGCGGTAGGATTAAAAGGGCTAGTTTATCTATATCATATAGTTATAAAAAGAAAATTCAGTAAGACCACTTTTCTCCTAACGTGTGTGGTTCGAGGCACAGACTCAAGCTTAGTAATAGAGTTAATGCCTGGTACGTGGGAAGCAAGGAAAGGAAAGAAGATCTCACCCATAGTTCTGGGGCTCTCATCTTTGAACTCATGCTGGATTGGGATGATAAGGGTATAAGCAGTACTTTACCCAGTAGCTGTGGTGTATATGTGACACAATTTTAGCATTTCGTTGGTTCTTTCAGAGGCAGAGTCGCAAAGTTGAAGACACGCTATTACCTGGGATGATAGGTCGCGTTTAGGACGGGAGATATCATGGACGGAAGAATTTAATGTACTTGTCAGAGCACAGAGAGTGTCACGTGGACATAAGCGTGCGTGGCTCAGCGTTAGAGTTGATGTCTGGGTACATGTACCTGGAAAATGTGTTCTTAATTAAGGTGGTTTTGTCCAGTCTGTGCCAAGGCTATATTTTACTTCCTTTACCCACTACCCATATATATATACTAATCATGCGAATATTTGACATTTGGATATATCATTATTTTATTCTTTTTATTTTTAAATGCATTGTCTCATTAAAATAACGCAATTAAACGTTACAATTTAAGTACAATACGCTTGAATAGCATCGTAAGTCAGGCTAATAACATGAAGAATATAGTTCTTATAATGTATACATTATAATAATTAATCTCTCTATATTATAAAAAAAATCGTGCAGTTGCCAACGCCGCCGCCGCCGGGGTAAGAAATCTGTCCCGCCTCCATTCGAAAAAATGTCCTAATTTACGATAAATGTCCATATTTTAAGGATTAATGTCCCAAATTGGAACATTTTCTCGAATGGAGGCGTGACAGATTTAAAATATCCATATTTCCAAAAAAAATATTTTTTCGAAAATAGACATCTTTATGAAAATAGACACATTTTCGAAGACATCTATTATTATAATACAGACGTTCCTTTTTTTATGCGGTAGTTCGGTTACAAAAAAGTACCGCGTATAAAAAATCGCGTAAAAAAGACATTGTTCGTATGGGAAAAGGGGGGCTCCGTTCACAAAAGCGACAAACGTACAATTTTGCGAGAAATTTTTTTTCAAAGCTATATAAAAATTACTTGAAATAGTCAGTTAAATGTGTCTGTTCAGCACGTTTTGTAAAATCTTTAAATAATTCTACGTAAGCAACCACTGCTGCTACACAATCGTGCTTAAATTTGATACTGCGCATCATAATAGGATAATTTTCGAGTGCCACAACTATAGTATGTTGCATCGAGTTAACGATTTTCTTTAAATTCGATGCAGTAATTAAAAGAGTATATTCCTCCTAAGCTTTGATTTCTTTTTCACCTAAATTTTCAATAGCAGTGTTAATATCTTCTGGAGAAAAATCAGTAATCTCAGCCATCCTTCATCATGACTCGGTACAAATCCATATAGCGACTCAAAAGGAGTGCGCCCAGTTGCCGCGCTTCTTACCTCGTTTAGATCTATCTGTATGTGTTTAATAGACGCATCCCAATCCTTCCCATCGACACGATTCAAACTTGCTTGTATTACCAGAACTATAACCGCATTGATCCTTTCTATTTGGCCATTGGCTTGCGCGTACCGAGGCGACGTAAGTACATGTTAATTCCGTGTTTAGCGCAAAAATCGGAGAATTGATTCGATACAAATCATGTGCCTCGATCCGAGATAATCCTAACGGGCGCGCCATAATCCAATATAAAGTTCTCTAAACATTTAACAACTGTGGACGCTTTTGTATCTTGAACCGCGTTTAATACAACAAATTTAGTGAGATTGTCTATTAGGGCGAAAATAAACTTATTACCCTTGCTTGAACGCACCAACGGACCAGCATGATCAATATGTATTGTTTCAAACGGTCGCTTACCCGGAGGAATCGGATGCAACTCTCCCGATTGTCTACCCGGCTTAGTTTTATTAGCAATGCACTGAAAACATGCGTAAATGTGCTTTTTAGCGTAGCGACAAAGACTCGAAAAATAGTATTTATTAGAAATTAAATCTAGCGTTCTCTCAAGACCTGGATTACCATTCTGGTCGTGGAAGCGTACAAGCAACCCTTTTCTCATACATTTAGGCACTACATATAACAATTTATTACCTTGTTGCTTATACAATACTCCATCCTTTAGCATTAAGTCGCGTATTTCGTTCTTATCACTCTTAGACAACTCATTTATTGGTTTTTCCAAAATTCGCTTCTTATTTGCAATCTCGTCATCATTATATTGTACCGCAACAATTTCTTCGAATTCACGTAGAACTAACATAACATTTTTATTTGGCAATAAAATAGGACACGAAACATTAAGTTGACTGGGTACGACTTCTTGAGGCTCGCAGTCGTCTACGTAAGCGCGCCTTAGAGCATCCGCATGGGCAAGTTTACCCCCTTCACGATGAATAATAGTGTAATCATATTCGCTTAACGCGTAATGCCACCGAACGATTTAAGCGTTTTTAGTACGATGCATATTTAGGTAAATAAGCGCCTTGCAATCCGTAACGATTGTAAACGCGATGTTAATCAAAATAACGCGCAATCTTGCCACAGACCACACTATGGCTAGCAACTCGAGCTTACTCGAATGATAATTACGCTCAGTATCGCTCGTACGTCTACTCACGGCGTACACTAAATGTAGCCTGCCTTCTTCATCGCGTTGTAGTAATAAGCCACCCAACCCTCGCGTACTTGCATCCGTATGCAGTTCAGTAGGACGCTTGGGGTTAAACGGTTGTAACACGGGTTTGGAAGTAAGTACGCTTTTTAATTTATTGAAGGCATTTTCTTGTTCCTTACCCCACACAAACGATTGATTATCTCGCAATAATTTATGCAACGGCGTAGCTATGCCGGCGTAATCCGGCACAAATCTTCGAAAGAAACCGCTCAATCCCAAGAATTGTCGTACTTCGTGTACGTTTTGAGGAGTAGGAAACTCCCTGATTACCTGTGCCTTTTGCGCGCCTGGCTCTATGCCTCGTTGTAAAATTTCGAACCCTAGATACGTAACAGACTCAGACAAGAAATAACACTTAGCTAGCTTTAATGTTAAATCGGCTCGTCTCAGCGCCTTTAAAACCAAAATAAACCTTTCGCGTAAATCTGCCCAACTTTTACCTGGTATAAAAATATCATCAAGGTAGCACAGCACCGCGTTTTTACGTAGTGGCCCTATATATTTAGCCATAATTTTCGCGAACTGAGCAGGAGCGTTCATCAGACCGAACATCATCGCGTTGCATTCTGCCGTCTCATCCGGGGTGATAAATGCGGTTAATTGCCTTGAGCTTTCCGCGATTGACACATGTAGATAACCATGAGCTAAGTCTAACGTGATAAACAGTTTGTTATCCTTTATTTCTAGTAAATGCTCATCAATGTCCGGCAGGGGAAACTGAAGTTTTACGGTTTGCGCGTTCAGTTTACGAAAGTCGATTACTAACCGCTCTTCGCCATTCTTTTTCTTTACAAGTAAAACCGGACTTGTATAAGGCGACTTAGTCTCACGTATTAGGCCATTTTCGCGCCACTGCGCCAATATACGTCGTATTGACTCGCGTTCCGCATTACTCGCCCGGTACGGCTTACACGACACTGGCTTAACATCCGGTTTTGTAATAATTTCAAATTCAAAGTCCTTTACTCGGCCTACTTCATCAATAGTTAACGCAATGCAATCTCGGTAATCATTAAGTATACTCAATAGGTCCTCGACGATCTCGGCTGGCTGATTTTCTCCCACGTGGATGTCTTGAAGTGTGATTGGTGCTCGAATGACGCATCGTGGCAGCTCTGGGAGCCTTTCTATACGTCCTCTTTCAATAAGCTGCCCAGACTCGAGGACGTGTGGCTCGTCTGCAACGTTAATAGCCATCAGTGAACACTGCTCCATGCTCGTCACCAACTCGATCGTATGAATCGACATCGCTAGGATTACAGTCGGTGTGGCTACCTGTAATTCAGACGACACGTATGAGTTATCATCGTCTGGTTGCTGCTTCTTCATGCTGAATGTGAGCGAGTCGCCGTCTTTAGCGTAGTTCACGCGAGGTGCGTCGGTAAAAATCCGGCCGATTAGCACGTCGGTGCGCTGTACGTCATTCAGCACCACTCGTATTTTTATTTCCGCGACGGTCGCGTCATCAACCGTTACGTGGCAACCACATAACCCGGTGAAAGCGTTTTAAAATTTTCCGGTCCAAAACTCCGTAACTCAGACGGATGATAGGTCATTTGCATCTGATTTACCAACATAGTGCTTGCCTTAATCAAGCAGTCTGAACTACCCATATCCACGAACGCATTCATTTTAGTACCGTTGATAAAAGCAGGCTTTAAATATTTACCGACTGTTGGTGTTGATTCCTGCGTAACACAATTTACAGTTCACTGTGCTTCGCCGTCCGGACAATCTTTACGAGTATGGCCACTCTTCTTGCAGCGTGTGCAGTAAGGTTCTCTACGTGGCAACGGGCATTCTCTTGCTAAGTGTCCGTGCGCTTGACAATTGTAGCAACAGATCTCCGAACTACGAGTGGCCGTGCTCTCGGTTCTTGTCGCGCTCGTCGCACGCGTATCTGCAGGCGCACTGACCGTTGGGTAGTTTGCTGCTCGTGATTTCTTTGTACCAGCATCTTCGGGGGTGGTTTTACTCACTGCACTACCGCGGGCTCGCTCCACTCGCTAGATGATCATGTGATCATGCTCGACCAGGTCATGTAATAGACCATCGGTGTCTCTGTGACTTCGAGCAGACATAGCCAAAAACAACTCACGCGACCAAAGTCCGATAAGTATCTGTTCTCGTGTATTAGTAAAATCCAAATTCACTTCGTTGCAGAGCTTCTCTTTATTATACACGTACTGTTGTAGTGGTTCCTTCTTTCCCTGCACGCGCTCAGACATTCTTTTGCAGCGAGCTGTAGCACTGTCCTCTCTCACAAAAGTACGTTTAAAACTGGCGCAAAATGTCGTCCAGTCAGTTATTGCAGCCCGTCGCGCACGGTTCCAATCTGCCGCACCGGCCTCCAAGTGTAGTTGCGCTGTGACCAGGGTGACATGTTTAGGTCATCTGTTCAACACTCGTAGGTTATTTAAATTTGTCAGCCAGTCTTTGGCGGTCGCCGACGTCTCGTTGCCAGTAAAGTCTTCGATGCTCTTGCTTAAATCGGGCATTACCTGGAATCTGCGTATTTATCTGTTGGGCTCCTCGTGTGTTATCGACTTCGAGTCGTCGTATAAGTGCCTATAGCATAGCGTCTCGTTGAGCGTCTCGCCGTCTGTTCTCTTCGATCATAGCAAGCATAGCCGTTTGGAATACGTTCGATTCCATTATGGCCTTGGTTAGGTGCGCCTTGCACGTTTGCATTAGCATTGCGATCGTCTCTAAACTGCATGTATGGGGGAGGATCGCTGATATCAAGGCTCATATCACTAAATGACCGCTGTTGTAGTTGTTGCTGTGGTCGTCCGACTGGCGATACGCTTGGGATTCTCGGAACAGCGCCAAGCGACATTCTTGCGCCTAGGCCGAGGCCTTTACCATTGATGAAAATTTCCGCGTCCACAGGGCCTTTATCGAAATTACCTGTCGATCCACAATTGCCACGTAGGTCGAATATGTTGCGCTGGAAATTATCGAAGGTTTCTTCACCAACTCCTTGACCCAATGGTGGCATCTGCGACGCATCTCTGATAGCGTCTCGACTTATCTCGTCTGTTGCTCCGTTTGCCGCCGCCATTTTGATGAACTATGCCACGTGTCGAGGTTTTTGCGTGTTCGCAGTGGAATCAAATTAAATTCGCTCTTCCAGGAGCAATCTGATGCACACGGCTAATTATCAAAGTTTTTTTTTCTTTTTTTTTGTGTAAAGTTTAATTAACAGTCACTAGCACGATGATCGAATCGTTATCCCACTTCTGAAGTGTTAATTGATAGATTTTGGGCTAGGACGATTCGCTCTGAGAAAAGACAATTAATGTAACAAACGATTAAACTTTATTATTAACAACACTGGCACACTGAACAATTTTAGTTTATGGCTCAATACGAATTTGCCCGCAAACACAGAATTACATTTGAGACGCGATGCGAACATTGGATTAGGCTTTGCAATACGGTTACACACACGAGCGAACTTAGACGCGTCCGACTCGGTTTGGAGCTCGGTAACGAGTGCTTCTCCTCGCACGACAGCACGCGCGCCAGGTGGGGGGAGGTCTGGCACGTCGCGAGTTACTTCATTGAAACAACTACGCGAACATAGCTGAAGAAAAAAATTTTCGAACGAATTCAACAACAAAACCATGTATATTCAAGTCAAATCAGCGTAAAAAAAAATTTGGTATCAATTCCAAAACCGCGTAAAATTAAAATCGCGTAAAAAAAGGGACGCCTGTATGTCTATAGTTTTAAAAAGGACATTTTTTAAAAAATAGACGTTCATTTTACTAAAAATTAGGGACATTTTTTTGATAACCCAATTTTAGACAAAATGTCACATTTTAATTCGGAAAGATGTCCCACTTCAATTTTTTAGAAAGCTACCTTAATTATTCGGGAGTATGTTAGATCGTAATTTTTTGAATATTAGGAATGTTAAAAAAATGCTCTGCCAAATCTATTCAAAAATATGTACTACTCAGATGTGGGTCTAGGGGTTAAGTGTGAGGATTAGTATGGGAACGGGTAAGGTTTTTATTTTAATATAGAGAGGTAAAGATAGAAAGAGGAAAAATGAAAAAATGAAAAAATTCATAAGAGAAAAGGACAAAAATTAATAGTTTAAAAATAATGTAGCAGAATAAAAACTTTTTAAAAGAATAATAGCCCATTATGCATTAAGGTATTAGAATTGGGCAACTTTTTCTATTAGTCAAGTTAAATGCATAAAAAAAAGGACCGTAATCATTCAAGTGCTAACGTAAGAACTTACATTAACGTAAAATCTTCTTTAGATTTACATTAACGTAAGTTCTTATATAAGTTCGTATCCAAGTTCTTACGTAAGAACTTAATTGAATTTCAATCGTAAGAACTTACGCAAGAACTTGAATAAAAACTTACGTAAGAAAGTCTTTTTTCATCAGGAGTTTAATCAGTTTTACATGTAAGAATCCTTTCTCAATAAGAACTTACTGTTCGGTATGTATAATATGAGTATAAGTTGTGATATATAGTTTAATGTTATCTAAAATTCAAAACCCGAATATATGCTAATAAAATCATAAAGCTTAAGTTAGCGCTACGTGACTTTTTACTAAATGAAGTTTAAATCAGTAAAGACCATTAAAAAATCGACCATAATTTCAAAATAAGTTTTTAGTAACAACTAAAATAAGATCCCCAAGTTAGATTTGATTTCATTTTTGTGTTCGAATACAATAATTGGATTACAGTATAGCCCTACTCTCTATGGGTATATGGCACATTCTCAAAAAATATAAATATTGTATCCCGGACTGTTGAACTTGACAAATAATAATTAAATTAAAAAAAAAAAATTGTGTGTAATATATTTTAAAAGTACATTACAAATTGGACCGTATACATCAATGATGTTAACACTAAAAAAAGACAAAAATTTTACGGTTATGACATGTGCTCAGTCGGAGTTTCCAACTTTAATCATGCACCTAGTTAATATTTTTAATTTACTTTTTTCTACCGTACAATGAAAAAAATTAAAAATCAATATTTTTAACAAGTTTAAATCTGTCCTTAAGATTTGTCAAGTTTCAAGCCTTACACATATAAAGTGCATCTTAGTAGTAATATACTTAATTTTTAGGATTATCATATAAGGCTTTTTATTCCGCATAAGTTGTACATTTTAAACTGTTTTACCACGATTTAATTAATTGAAACACCGAAAACTGGCATTAGCTGAATTATCAACATTTTTATTGAAAGTAGATTGCAAAAATATTTCTAATGGCAAAACTAAAATTTCATTTTGAGTTTTACAATCGCGATTTTAGTGGCATTTTGTCATAACCGTAATATTTTTAGATCTTATATTTTATTTCCCGCATTTAAAATATACGTAAAAATTTTTAATAGCAGATCCAGCTCAGTCCATAAGTTTTTGACTTTATTTCGACATAAATAAGAAGAGGAAAATTATTAAAAAATTTTAAAAGCAACATTTTCTGATTTCTATTCTGGGCATCATATGCATTTTTTATAAGAATCCCCCATGTAGGTAAAAGTTAAATAAAAGAGAAGATAGAAGTAAAAAAAAAATATTAAAAATGTATAGATGCATGATAAGAAAAAATAATGATTTATAAGATTAAATAAATAAAAAAAAAATTATATTGCATATGTGTGTATGTGTGAGTGTGTGAAAAATTGGAATGCAGGAATGCTTATTATTATTAGGTACTTATAGTAAAACCAAAAATTATTTGAGTGGTTAAATGACTGGATAAGACAAATTTAAATAAGATAAAATGATAATAAAAAAAAAAATGATTGTATAATTTTATTAAAGTGTAGGTGTGTACTGAGTTAGGAAATTAGGAGGCTGGCGAACAAAGCGTGCAGGGGGGCGAAGCCCCCCTAGTTATTTAATAAAAGAAAAGAAAATGATAAGAAAAGATACGCGCGCGTCTTGTATCTTCAAATATATAACACGTGTGTTCTGGTAAGCAACGCGCTACTATATCTATAGTTCGCGACTACGAATGAAGAAGAGAAAAGCAATTTCCGAGAATTGAAACTTGCACCGCTACACTATATCTATAGGGCGCATGTATATATTTAGCGCGCAAAAAGCTTGCCTTTTCCGGACAGCTTGGTATACTCCGAGCTGATTACCCACGGCGATATTATAGGCAAATCCCTCGATGCGGCTGAGCCTATCCCGTGCTTTAGCACAAGGTGCAATGGTAGGCTCATGCGATGCCGGCCCGTCACAACGTGTGCGTGTAGTCCACTCGACACGCACACCACGACGTTTCTAGGAAGACGTCTCCTGTGCTCGTGCAAAGCTCGCGCATGCGGCTTAGCTACTTAGCTTATGCTCAACTCTCGGGAACAGAGCCGAGCCCGCGGAGGCTGGCGCCATTCGCTAGTTACAGGGAGGAAAGGAAATAACTCCAGATTAGCATGCACAGTAATAACTCGGCAGTTTAACAATGAACAAGTAAACTTTAATATAATAAAATAGAGATAAGTAATATACAAAAATAACGCGGAATGATATGTTGCGGCGACACCGGTCGCTGTTCGCAAAATAATAACGATTTGATTAATAAGGTAAAGTTTATAATAGTAAGCGAAATGATATAGCAATATAACACGCGATTAGACGAAAAGTACACTAAGCACACGCTTATGCTCTGTTTTCCAAAAGCGAAAGATACAGTGACTGCAGTCCGGTGACTGCAGCTTCACACACACATACACACACACACACACACACACACACACACACACACACACACGCACGCACGCACGCACGCACGCACGCACGCACGCACGCACGCACGCACACACACACACACACACACACACACACACAAAACGCATGGGTATACGGAACAATAGTCGTCGACACGGCCTGCGTCCAGGCACGTGTCGTTCTCCCGCACTCTCTTTTTCACTGACTCATTAACGCGTGGTGCACCACTTATCTTTTAGGGATAGATGCGAAGTCCGTAGACGAGTAGCGATCGGCTCCTTTGCCCTTTCTTTCTCTCCCTCTCGGACCTCTCCTTCGACGTCTCTACCAGCTTCTATGTACCTTGACGGTTTCTGCGGCCCGTGCTCCTGACGCCGCTTATGTACTGTTGATACAGTCGTAGTTAGCTGGTATAGTCCAGGCGGTAGAGCAGTTGGAATGGTTTTTGCCTGAAGTATCCAAAATTTTTGGTGGAACTGGTCCGAATTGATACCACTAAAGATAATTGATGGTTGTTTAACTGAAACCCTGCGAAAAATTTGCTATGAACAATTTACTGAATAATTGTCAAAAAAACGGCTATTTTTCCGACTTCTTTCTGCAATATCTCGAAAAGTAAGCCTCCTAAAGTATAAGTTGATTGAAGATAATTTGTTTATTTTAGTGTTATCTATAACATCCAATAATTTTGAGAGGCAATTTTTTATTATTGTTATTGCAAAATGGAAAAAACCGCTGAAAAATACACCTAATATTGGTGGGCTTATTTCAAAGTCTTAATATTGACCTAGAGTTTTGAAAATTGGGGAAAGAAAACTTTTAACTATGCTTAATATGTGGTATAAATTTTGTAACAATCCTCCTTATAGATTTTACATAATAATTTTGCAATTAACAAATTATCGAAAAATTCAAATTGTTCCCTCGTCTTAACAAAAGCTTCTATAATGTTTCTGTTTTTTTAACGTATACTTTTCAACTCGAAAAACAATATCCAATAATAAAAAATTAAAATTTTTAATGTTTAATACGTTTTAGAATTTTTTAAAAATTTTTGCGTTATAAACATAGAATATCTCCGCCATTCGTTATAAATAATTAAATATTTTTTTTGTTATAGGAAGCAGTACTTGACACGAAGAAAACGCGCTTTGTCCGGTTAAAAACAATTAATTACAACCGGAGTTATAAGCAATTGAAGTTATTAACAATTTGTTGCTTAACAATTAATTTTGTAACAAATATTGGTGCATAAACAATTTGTCAATATAACTTTTGAGGATTGTTTGTAAAATAAGACTACCAACGATAAAAATAAATTAATCATTGGATTATCTATATTTTTGGAACATAAAAGACCCGAATTTTGTTTACTTTTTATTTTTTACAAACAATCTTCATAACGAATATAATGCACCAAAATCACATGATCAATAAACAAAAAAAAAATTTTTTTTTACAAAATTTATTGTTAAGCAACAAATTGTTTATAACTTCAATTGCTTATAACTCCAGTTGTAATTATTTGTTTTTAACCGGACAAAGCGCGTTCTCTTCGTATCAAGTTCTGCTTCCTTTAACAAAAAAATATTTAATTATTTATAACAAATAGCGAAGATATTCTATTTGTTTACAACGCGCTATTATATCTATAGCGTGCACGCGTATATTTGAGCAGCTACTATAGAGCCCAGAGAAGGGGGCTTAGATTGGCGTGGAAGCCGCCGAAATGAACACCTCCAAGACAGCAGCGGCGAGCAGCAGTCTCGCTCGAGGAGTTAAGGAGTTGGAACGTTTAGTAAACCCCACTCCGCGAGTTATCGACGAGCTCCAGCAACATCTATCTGTCTCTATTTTGTGCGCGTATTCAGATGTTGCTGCGTTTGCTTTTATGGCATATTTCTTGTTAATCTTAAATTTTATGTGTCCTGCTTTAATAAAATAAAAGACAGCCGAAGGCTATAAAATTACAAAACATTTGTTTTATTTTTGTATATTTCACACTAATTTACTTTATTTTCTTCGTCTTTGAATTAATTATTCTTACTGTAACTTAAACTTTGATTTATCTTGGAAAATTTAACTTTGATTTCTTAATTGAATTGCTAATTTACTTTGTTGAATTTAATTATATCTAAATAACTTGAAAACATTACTTAAATATTTGTTTTTGGAAACTCCATACAAATGGTACTGATGCTTTTAAGCTTAACGCAATTAATGCTTATTGCCTGAGATGACCAATCTAGCCGTTTCTCCTGATCTGTTCGTGTGACCGTCTCCGGGCGGGGAGCGTTCTCTATCCTTATCTCCTTTATTCTTTTCATTGATCTTAACCTCCGTGGACAACCCAACCTGAGTATAGAGACACAATATTTATTTTGCATGCCTTATATTCGAAATATATATATATATTTTTTTTTCCTATATTATATAGTTGTAAGAGAAAAATTCAGTCACTTACCCCCGGAATTGACGGAAGAAAAGCGTAAAGTAGTTACATTACAACTAGATAAAAGTACAATGATTCAAGAGTCTGAAAATATTGTAACTACACTTAATAATGTTATCTCTCAACAACAAGAAATTCTAGATAATTACGTCACAAAGAACGATTTACTTCACGTTAATGCTCGTTGTAACGTGGAATTGACGGTGTTGCTCGGGAATGTAGACAAACTCGTGCTCAATTACTATAATGTGTTAATATATGTGAACGTCAACGACGTAATACTTCTTTTTTGCCGGTTAATTTAACTGAATTTAATTATCAAAACTCCTTTCAATCACCAAAATTTAAAAGCGTAGATAATGAGCGTCCAACTAAATTTTTACTCGAGTTGGAACGTTAATTAAATCACACGCAGTTATCTGATAAAGAAACAGTTCTTACAATCTCAAAATGTTTAAAAGAGAGAGCTTCTGATTGGTGATATCTCGTTGAAAGAGATTTTCATAATTTTAATGAGTTTGTTATTGCTTTGAAAGATAGATTTTGGAACAATAATGTTCAGCGTAATGTTCGACGTAAAAATGAATTTGGACGTTATACATATAATGAAAAATTATCTCGTGTGGATTATGCTACTGCGTTAGTTGGTTATGCTCGAGATTTAGAATGGGATACTGATAATAATAGTTTTATTTAACAGTTTGCATTACATTTTAAACGTTCTCTTAAACAAGCCGTTATTTGTCAACGAATGAGTCGATAACTCTAATAATTCTAATAACGGTAAAAATGATAATAATCAAAGTTCCGCTAATTCAGATACGAATAAAACATTTAATCCAAATTATAAATCTATACCGCATAATAAATCGCAAAATAACGCCAATTAACCTTGGCAATCGCGTACCATGACTGTTGATCGGTCGAGTGAAAATCAATCAAATAAATCAAATCCTCGTTATAATAATAATAATAATAATAATAATAATAATAATAATAATAATAATAATGTTTTTGAAGCTAATGACTTTGGGAACAGCTAGTCGTCTTCGAAAGTTTAGCTTTGCTGCACCCCGAGTTTGTGGGGTTAATGGCTTTGAGAATGGCTTGCATCATCTTCTAGAGCTTGGCCTGACTATGCCCAAGGTTTGAGAGGTTAATGGATTTATGGATAGCTAGTCGTCTTCGAGAGATTAGCCTTGCGGCACCCCAGGTTTGTGGGATGAATGGATTGGAATTTAAAAAAAGATTTTAATTTAAAGAAATTTCAATAAATTAAGTCACTTGCAGTTTATATAACTTGAGTATTAAGTTTAATTTAAAATTTTTTTTAACCCCGTTCACGGGATTTTGACCGTGTATCATATATATATATATATATATATATATATATATATATATATATATAT
>JAPYZE010007691.1:0-27707 GCA_030522805.1 Leptomastidea abnormis
TCTCTATAGTCTCGTTATATCCCGATGTTGGTTTTATTAACTTTCCAAAAAGTATATCATTGCGCTCACTTTTTTGTTTTTTCTTTTATTCTGCGAAAAATATAAACTCAATGGTATTCAAAAATAGTGCTTGGTAAATGAATCGTACATTGCGTATTTGTAATTTAAATTACATAACTGAATATTAAAATATTGTTGCTTTACTTCCAAGTGCACTTGGATGTTTTTCTTATCTTGTTACATGCATAATTTTTAATTGTAATTAATATATGGCATTCATAATTATTATATCAATAACCAAATTAATGATTAAATTGTTATTTATTACAAAAGGACTTCTATAATGAGGATAGAAATTTAATCCACATCATGTCATTTTGTATGTAGTTAAATTTTTTTTTCTCCCTCTTTATGTTCCTGTTTCGCATCTCGGTCCTCATGTAATTAAAAGTATTTGTTAGTAATTTACTCGAGATTCCCTTTATCAAGTAGCCTGTTGCTGTTGTATAGCGCTCTAAAATTTTATAAACTTGTTCGCCTGAACAAGCAAGAGAGAAAGAGGAGAAAGAAGGATGAATAGTGGTGGGATAGCCTTCACATAACGCTCAGCCGCGTATAAACTGAAAATTGCGCAATTAACAAAGTTTTGACGAGCACATAACTTTACATCAGGAAAAGTCCAATGTTTTCCATTAATTTTCCATCCTTTAGGAGCCTTGACGCCTTTGTAAGCGCGTCACACCATATATACCTGTCAAATTACTGCAAACAGTCTTAACTCGTCCTTGACAGCTCTTTTTTAGCTCTATCTCTATCAATTAGCTCATCTCTCCCAGCTAATTGTTTAAGTTCGACGAGTGTCACAACCCCTTGCTATTATCGTCTTTCCTTGAAACAGCTCTCGATGAAAATTTACGAGTATTCCAAAAGAATTCCATATATTAATTTTCTGAATTGAATTAAAGCAGCCACTTGAGCCACGATCATATGCCAAAAATCTCTGCACATGAATTTTCAACGAATTTACAAAATCTAAGTGCGTTTGCAAAAGAAAAGAGTAAATGATAAAAAAAAAAAAGATAGTAGACCAAAAAAGTACTGTGTCTCGTGAGTCTAAAGTCTAAATGTCGCTCAAGGCCGAGGAGAAAGAGGAGGGAGAGAACGAAGGAAAAGGGTGCCGAGGTGGTCCCGTATATTGAATTAGCTCTGCATGTATAAATAGAGAGAGAGACTAAAAGGAGCGAGAGCAGCGACGAAGAAAGGGCTATAACCGGGCTGCTTTTAACGAGGGCTTTTGGCCACGTCGTCGTCCCGCGAGAGATTGTCCTATCTCTGTCTCTCTCTCTCTCTCTTTCTCTCTTTTCCTCTATCTCTCTATCCTGGTTAAAAGGGAACGAAATGCAAATAAGCGCGTCCGTCGTCCCAGCTTCTCTCACTCTCTGCTGCTGCTGCTTCTGCTGCCCCGAAAATGCTTTGCATATAAGCGTCAGTCACACGGTCAATTTGACGTTCTATCACCCCCTCTCCCCTACCCTTCCTGCGCGTGGCTAGTCATCGGGCATTAACTTCGTTCGATCGGCTTCTGAACACCGCACATGCATACGTGATTTTCGCGGAAATCTTGCGGCCCGCTTAACCGCATATGTATATGTATATGTGCACAGCTCACTGCAATATCCATACGTCAATCATGTATCTAATTATCCGAGGATTTGGCCGAATTGATGTTAGCGGCAAAATGCCGTCCCCGCCCTCGCGCACTCGCGAAGGTATGTATACCTATATATCGGATTTTAAGTCTTGCTAATGCTGATACGTTTTCAGAAAACAGTTGGGATTTTACAAAACTAAGAAATTTTTTACTCGTAAAATCGATGTCTTTATGCAAAAAATTGTTTGAAAATCAATGATATTAATTTGAAATCATAAAATCATCTGAAGTTATCTGAAATCGCTTGATATCGCTATTTTTGAAAAAATATTTGTAATTTTCTGTGACTTAAAATTAGTATGAGATCAATAAAATCAATAAGAAATTCGGAAAACTGATATTAAATCTGTGAAATTGATATAAAATTTCATGTAGACTTGTTGATTTTTTTAGAATCATAAAAAATTTTAGATTTATTATCGTCACGTGTGCTTTTAAATTTTATTAATAAGGTATAAAATTATAATATGTTTATCACTTTAACACTTGGAACATTTGTTGACATTATTTTTACTGTCAGAAGACAATATTATTTATGTATAATCTTACTATATTATAGAGATTTTCTCCACTGTTTGATCAAGAGATATTGCTCAAGATCACGTGCAAACTTTATCCTACACTTTCCATCGCATTATCTTTTATCAACACAATCTATTCTCTTAAACCAGCTTCTTACTATTAATCCTTTCAAATAAAGTAATTATTATCTTCAATAAATTTATATCAATGTATACTCATAAAAAATATCTATATATCCAAGTACATGCCATATTCTCATCAACAAATGTATCTATTACTCGCATCTTTTATTCACTCCAAAGACATCCTACCTACAAAGCAAACAGTAAGTCTGCAACTCTTCCAAAGAGAGAACTCAGTCTGAATAAAAGGAGAGTCTCTCAAATACGAGTATATACGCATGGAATAAACCCGAGAAATCCTATACACCTAGAAAATTCGTCGCTTCAGCGTCCAAAACTATTAAGGACTTTTCTTAAGCTCGGTACAAGAGTACATTGCTGAAAAGGAGATATCTTCTGCTTCCTCTTGGAAAAGTTGCGTGCCAGGTGTGTGTAGGCTATACATTTGTGGATAATTAAAGAGTCTGGACTCGAAGGTATAGTAGGATGAGATAAGAGAATAAGACGCATCTTTGAAAGTTTGCTAGCTGTTGTAGTAGCTATATATACGTTTGTTCTTCATTTGTCGCATTTCGGATTTGTCGCCCGCTACTATACTTGCATCTAACACTTTAGAGTCGTTCGCGCTCTAGTTGTTAAAATGAACTAGCTCCTTGCTATTTTCTATCTTCTGCGAACAGCAATCTCACTTTGTCGTTTGCAACTATATAAAAAGAAAGAGTAAGAGTGTATGTGGGCATTGTTAGATCTCTGTCTTCTTTGCTTCTTTGAAAGAACACCTTCTTTCGACTTTTTTCTGCGGCTGATTCTTTTTCCTAACAGTGCAAGCAGTCCTGTGTATATATACCTATACTGTTGACAGACAAGTCGCGGCTGATGCAATTCCCGAAGATCTTCTGGCATTCTACTTTCTACATATATATATATATATACGTAAGTATCTGCAGCACAGTAGTCCATATGTTGAGTGTTGGCTCTTTCAACTTGTTCAAAGAAATTTTGGAGTTTGAACTTTCTATTCGTTGTTTCGCGTACAAAGTTTTGTGGTAAAATTGAAGTATAAAGTATGGGATACTTAAAGAAATTGTTTTTGGGGTAATTTGTATACATGTGGCTTTTTCCTATTTTGCGTGACTTTATAATTTTACTTAATATGTTGCTTAAATAAAAAAAAATTCTTATTCGCTGTATTTTGTAACATTTTATTTTTGTAACAAAAGTTTACTACTTTTGTAAAGGTGGTACCGACATGTAAAGGGAATCCCTTTTATATTTTAACAATATCTACAAATGAAATTGAAAAAAAAAATGAAAAAGAGATTAAAAGAGAGTTTACTATATTCAGGGACGCATGACAATGAGAATAAGCAGCAAGAATTCTCATTAACCGAAAACGCAATATTGATTCGTGAGAGTGAAAATTTACGGTGGTGCCGTTGAATTGACGCTAATAATTTAGTAGTACGTCCGAGTCGGTGGCCTGATGGTCGTCTGATAAGTTCCATATAAACCGGATCATCCAGATTTAATGCGTTATAATTCTGGAAATGCTACTGCTGCTGCTGCTGCTACGCTCTGGCATGTGCTTAGTACCTCAGAAATGCGAATCTAAACAGTCCACTATACTGGCTCGCACGTATTGTATGTTATACCGTATATTATACATATGTGTATGCCACATTGATGTTTGCTTTGGCATTGTCGAGACTATTATTTGTTTGACAATTTGGTTTGAAAATTAAGTTTGCCTTAGATTTAATGTCAAACATTAATACAATTTTAATGAAGTTTCTTGTTCTATAGTTGACCAATTTAATTTTGATAAGACGTTCTTTCATTTCACTCATATAGATGTATCCGTATAATATTTTAATTTGTAAAAAAAATACAATTTTTGTAAATCAGAATCCAGAATTATAAATAAAATTAAGAGATTCGTCAATTTTTACATCAAGTTAAAAACGAATTTACATCAATATATCCATTAAATTCATTTATATCTAATTCCCAAGGCTTATTCCCTCGGTATAAATGCTTACTCTGAGACATTCTACAAGGCACACGTATACGTATGTCCACAAACCAAACAATGGTCTCGTTGTAGCTGTCGGCACGCTCCTTATGGCTGTACCGACACTCCAACAAAGCAGCTACAATAGACAAGCACTCCAGGCGCGAGTCGAGCTTATATTATATACATACCTATACAAGCGCACCAGGTTGCTCCGCAAGTGTGTATACGCCGGATGGTTTATATATATATAAAGGACACCACACCACTTCTTGAGCAGGATTGTGTGTATATAATGCTCGACGGCGTAAACGGCCCCGAGACAGGTGTCCGGGCCAGTAAACTGACGACGACGACGACGACGACGACGACGGTCGCTCTCCTGCTCCTTATACCTTCAATTGAGCAAAGAGCAACAAGTATATCCCTTCTCTTCCACCTTCTCTCTCTCTTCTTGTCTTACCAACAACCCTGTGGCGGTAATAACCCGGACGACAGGTTGTACCTTTTGAGAGGGTTCGCTCTTTCTGTACGTGGATGCGTCTAATGCGGCTTCATTGCCGCTACCACAAACTCTCGAGATGACATATTCTGAACGAAGATGTTTCAAGTTTTTTTATTTAGAGCGACCCTTTTTCATCTTAATTTTAGCTTTTCTTTTTTCCAATAGTCTGTTTTTTTTCAAACTTAGTTTTTTGGTGATATATATTGCTTACAAGAATTTTTAATTTTGAAAAATAATTAGTTAATAAAGAATTTATTTAATTAATTAAATATATGGTGTGTACTTACAACGGTTATTTATGTATTTTATCATAATTTTTATAAAAATAAATATTTGAAAAATTATCGATAAACTAAAAATTTTCATTTTGTTACGATGAAAAGTTTAAGTATCACAAAATTTTTGAGGAAGAAATACAAATCTAAGTTGACATTTTATTAGATCTTTTAATAAAAGTCAATTTTGAGATATAATTGGCGTCACAGCTTTCTCTTCTTTATAATACAATTATGCAAAACAAATCTAATATTTCTCGAGAAAAATTTCGATTTTATTATTAAATATCAAATTAAAGTTTCTTTTATTATTTCAAGGAATTGTCTAAAAAAAGAAAAACCAATGCTTACTGTTTACACACACGAATTTGAAAACCAATAGCATACAAATTTATTTATAAAATTTTTATAAGTGAACAAAAAATAAAGTTTACCTTTTAATACGTAATGCATTGAAAAAAAAAAAAAGAAGAAGCGAATAGTGTTAAAAACGCCACTTTTCCAATTTGCCAGCTTTATCGAATAGCCGGGGCAAACTCTTGACTGACTGGGGGGAGTCAGTTCGCTTGCCAAAGTCAACAAGCACAAAGAGTAAAAAGAAAGCCAAACCAAACGTTGCCTGCCGCACATTCAAACCATCTCTGGCTCTCGCAATTTTTCTCATCCCCCTTATACCAACCTCTCATCCCAAAAGTATATCATCAGCGCTTACTTCTATCGAAAAGAAGCCTTTCTCTTCTCGCCTTTGCTCTGAGCTAATACGGTTCTTTCGAGTACGCAGTGAGAGAGGAAGAGAGAGAGAGAGATCTGTAGCCGGTTGGTATATTTGCATCTCTCACCTGGCTTCGTTCTCCCGAAAAAGAAACCCGCGGAATCGTTAAATTTTCGCCGCAGACGTAGTATATACATATATATCCTCTGCCAAGCCTTTGGTAGCAAAAGCAAGTAGCGCTTTGCGCTTACGTATATATACGTATATATCAGAGCTGTTAAAGCTTGAAAAAGGAAGAGGTTACTACACTGGCTGGGGAGGATGAAATGCAATTACGCGAATCGAAAATGAAAATGCCGAGAAAGCCTTGGAGAGATTAAATGTCATTGCTTGCTGGAGTAGGAGAAGGAGGAGGAGGAGGAGGAGGTAGTACCGGAAAAGATGGCTTTGACGAGGGGAAAGAGATGCCGCGATAAGGGTTATGGATTAGAGGGATCTATTTTTGTATGTGTGTGTGTGTGTGTCTGTGTTCCGACCTGCCGCTTACAAGGCTCACCCAGGATATTTCATTTATATCGATTATCCATTTTTTTCTTTTCTTTTCTTTCTTTCTTTCTTTACCTTTTAACTCTTTTATTTTATTACTTTTTTTTATTTCTTACATAATATAGAAAACTTGATCCGTTTTTTGTAATAATCTAAAGAATACACTTAGCAAAAATTCAATGATGCAATTAATTAAAAGATGTCTTAAGGTAAATTAGATAAATGATTTTTTTTTGATGAATTCTTTTTAAATCAAAATCTTTTTAATTATAACATTTGAGTAATTTTTTTTTATCTATTATACAATAATATAAAATATTTTCTTTGGTGATAATTAATCAGAGAAAAGTGCTGTTAATTAAAGAAAGCATTTGTGTCGAACGAAAATAAAAAAGCTCTGAACTGAATTGGTCAAAATTTTATTAAACATTTAATTAAAAGTACTAATGAACATTTTTAAAAATCATACTCACCTAATAGCACATTTCATATAAAATCACTTTTTCGCTCTATTTAAAATTCAAACGATCATACAATAATTATTCAGTATAATAACTGTATAGCTTACAAGTAAAACCCGTAAAATAAAACAGCAAATACATCCAAGAAATCGCGTTATTTTCTATCAAATTAAAAAAAAAAAAAAAAAGAAAAGTAACGACTAGCTCGAAAGGAATCGTCGACTAAAAACAATCGAGGGATTAGCAGGTATAGAGCTCGCTTTCTTGCCTGGCCGCGCACAAAAAGTAGCAACGCCGCAACGAACGACAGAACACACCGTACTTATACACACACATATTTATACTCACAAAGACGAGTATGTATGTATGGGTGTGCTCTTGTGTGCGCTTGGGAGAATTCCCAGCGCGTTATGGTTTTTCACATTGTTAATCGTAACGGATGTGCTCTTACTATACACGGTGGAAGAAGTAGGGGAGAGGGAGGGGGGCGTTTTATCGCAACTCCCCCGCGGCACGTAATGAAACGCGCTCACCAGTGAGTAAGAGAGAGAGAGAGAGAGAGAGAGAGAGAGAGAGAAAGAGAAAAGAGAATCTCTCGTCTAGACTCGCATCCAGGAGCTAACGGAAATCGCGGTGCTGCCAAGCCATTACCCTCCTCCTCCTCCTCCTATTCTCCTCCGTTAATGCTCTGCGTGAATCAGCCCGTTTTCCACACCTCGCAGAATGACGACGACAACGACGACGACGCAAACGCGGAAGAGCTGAGCAGGTCAGATATGACCCCTGGACGTATACATTCCCGATGCTTCTTGTCGTTTAGAAACTGCTGCGTGGACTCTTAGTTTCAGAGACACTATCACCTGAGCTACCATCATCATCATCATCTCGCAAATCCAACCAACTCGCTATTGGCCGATATCCTTGAGTATCTACCAAAGATTTTCAGTTTAAATTTTCCAGTCTTTCTATCTCACCATTGACTTTTCTACAGCTCGACTATTTTTATCTTTTTTCCTTCGCTATTCCTATTAGATCGCGATTCTTTTCAGATATCCTCTCTTGACTTGGCTCTTTATACGAAAAGAGAGGACTGGATCGTCGTTTACCTTAGTTCTTTAAAAAAATGCCCTTCTTTTTCTCTCTCTTCTCTCCATCTACTTCTTCTATCGAGAGAACTTCCGAAAGTAAGTTTTAACTTTGTTTTCAACAATTTCTTATTGAAAGTTCCTTCCTCTTTCAACTTCTTTCTCCCTCTCTCTCTCTTTTTTTGTCTACCTTGTTATAAGTTGAGATCGTTGATGGATTTTCGGATGCAAAGGTGAACGCCAAAGACTGACACCATAAAAATACTGCTGATCTGCGCGATGCTTCGATAACTTTTTTTTTTTATAAGGTCACGGAAGTATAACACACTCTCATGCGTGTTCATCTTACTTTTTTAGGAAGTATGAAAAATAATGTTGTTTAACTAGTTTAACTGTGTAAACAATCAATTTTAAATTACAGATTATTTAAATTTTAATCAATACTAAAAGAATACAATTTTTAACCAAAATATCGTTTTTATTTAATAATAACAATTTAATAATAATTCTAAATTTTGATATTTTAAATTCAATTCACATTAAATCGAGATTTTTAATTTTTGTAGAAAATTAACTTTTACGTAACTGGTGAAAGTAAAGCAGTGTGATACATATACATGTAATATCGATGAGTTACTCAAATCTATAATTAATTTTACTTTTAAAAGTAAAATTAATTATAGATTTGAGTAACTCATCGATATTACAAGTCAAACCATATAGTTATATTCTTGATCAATGATCAAAAAGCAAACTATAAACTTTTAGAAGGTTTATACGGTCATCAAAGATATCTAACACCATACACCATCTGCTCGCGAATAATGAAAAGAGAATCCTATCTGCTACAACGCCTGTAAATTAAAGCCAGCAGTTTACATCGCGCAGGCTCCGTTTACATAGCGATGCTAGATTTAGACGAGGTAATGGCTGAGCTAGTCTGTTTCGTCTATTCGACGATCATGGAGCTTTAATGTCCGCTTCAACTTTAATTACAGGCCTGGTCTTGTGCTTGCAACGACTGCTGTAATATTTAATTCTTTCCGGTCACTGCAATAGTTGGATGATTTTTGTATTAGTTGGATATAATTAATTTTGTGGTTTATTGTACGGAAGATTGTTTTGCGACTTGATAAAACGAGTAAAAAATATAGACTTGAAAACACGAATGAGGTTATTTGGTGAAATAGTTTATTGTGAGAGACTGAGATATGGGATAAAAATAAGGTTTTATTGAAAATTAGTTTCATAAAATTGAATTTATAGGGTTTTATTTAAATGAACAAAGTTTATCTCCAGAAGAAATGAAAATAGTAGATGCCCTATTTATTGAGTTGAAAACTCTAGAATAAAATTTTCAGAGAATCAAGATTCCAATTTCGATATTTCTAAAATCTTATAAAGCTAGACTTAACAAAAATAGAAAATTAATTATTTCGTTACATTAAAATTCAAAATAGATATAGATTATAAGATTTTATTTTACAATAATACCGTGACATTAAATTATTGTAAACCTAAAAAAATTTGAAGATATGTTTTTGTTTGCTGAAATTTCATTGAAATAACTTGAATTAAGCGCTTTTTAAAACAAGTGAAAATTCGCTTATCTCGTTAATTTTATTATTTCATTTCTCGAATTCTTCTCAAACTCGTTAAAGAACTTTCAAAAACTTTATATTCTATCTAAATTCAAAACTTTAAAATCATCAAATTTGCATCACTCCTTCAAAAAGTGAGAAGAGACATAAATTAAAAACAAAATGTACCACTCGACCGAATAATAATTCTCTTGACGTTTTCTTATCACATTTAACTAAAAAAAAGAAATACAAAAAAAAAAGAAAAAAAAAATTGTTACACAACGCAGTCTGCTCCCATCGAATATCCACTCTAGCTATAAAGTTCGCCACCTGTAAAAATAATAAAGACGTCGCTGGTGTCTGAATATTCATTTCTTAATGCACATCTCAAAACCGTGGTAAAGCCACGCAATTCTTTCTCTCTATTTCTTTCTTTCTCTCGAGGCGCTCGAAAATGATAAAAGCCTCTACCGCCCCTTTCGAAAAACAATGCTCGGGGTTAATAAAGGCCCTTAAAACTTCCTCTCTCTCTCAATAGAGTCGAATAGCTGTGTAGACCCAAGTCGTATCTGACGTTTTTTTCTTTAACCTCCTTCTTTTCTTTCTCGCCTCCTCCTCCTCCTCCTCCTTCTCCAGGTTATTTCTCGGGAGAAAAACGTATTTCGCGTATCCAGCCATCGAAAACAACAGCAGCAGCAGCAGAAGAAGCAGCAGCAGTAGTAGTAGTAGTATTCCCGCCTTAATTTACGTCTTTCTCTCTTTCTTTGTAGTTCTCTTTTTGTCTTGCTAAATCGACTATCGAAGCTCTCTCTTTTTCCACCAAGCTCTCGAGTAGTAGAGCGCGCATTTTCTTCTCCCAAGTCCCAACCGAAACGCCAAACAGGCGGTAACCACGAGATGGAGGAAGAGAAGATGGTGAATTTATAGAAAAGAAGTATACTGGCAGAAGCTCTCGTTTTCGCGCAGGCTTATATAGCAGCACTATACAGTAGGAGGCGGAGATGCAAGAAGCGTAACCGTGTGCAGGGGGTTTATATATAACCGTCCTCTATTCCAGCAGCTTCCAAACTCCCGTCTTGGCTTTAGCTCCACACCTCACACACAAAATAACCCAAGTAAAGTAAAGACGACCGCCTACTTCTCTCTCTCTTTCTTTTTCTACTTCTCATGGTTCAACCCGCGTGCCACTGGTATTGATTAGCAATTTCACGGGCAAAGAGTGCAGGACCGATATATAGTATAGTGCCGAGGGCCATTCAGCCACTCCACATGTCGGCCGTCAGCTTCTCTTCCTCCTTCTCCTCCACCTCCTTCCTCTTGTTCTCGTCGTCCACTTGCTTCCTCCCTTGCTGACGAAACCGCCGTTTGCCAGGCTCTCTAGCGTTTATCGCGCGCTGTATACCGCACGTGGCCATTCCCGGGACTACTTGTTACTGCTACTGCTGCTGCTGGTTGGCTCTGTATACTTCGAACAGGTAATCGAATTAGCGGTCGTTCGTTTCTCTTCTTCTCCCATCGCCACTCCTGCATCCTCTAGATACTTGCTCTTTATCTTTCTCTCTCTTCTTCGAATTTAGTTTTCCTAGTCGGATATCTTCGAAATCGCTTCCATTTCCGTCCAACGTCTCTCTTTTTTTTCCCCCTCGGATCGTAACCTTGATCGGCCAATTTCTCTTTTTTTTCTTCTCCCATACTCATGCGCGTACACATCCATACACTCCACGTTTTTCCACCTTCCTTTTTTTTTTCCTTCGCATCCTCGGCACTTCAGAATACTTTTATTTCTCTTTCTTTCACTCTCTCTCTCTCTCTCTCTCTCTCTCTCTCTCTCTCTCTCTCTCTCTCTCTCTCTGTGTGTTTCCCCCCCCCGCGTTTATTTTCTCCCGCGCTTTTTTTTATGTGCTACGTGCTCGGCGCCTGGCGCGCCTCCTCTCAGAGCTGGTAGCTCCAGCAGCATCCAACTCGATCGTTTTTTCTCACTGGTATATAGCTGGAGCTTGGTAGCGCTGATCTCTTCCACGCTGCTTCGGGATTTTTTTTTTATTCTTATTCTTGTGCGCGGGAGCGTAACCCGGCATCGGTAGCGGTGCTCTCTCTCTCTCTCTCTCTCTCTTTCGCGAAAAAGAGAAGTAAGCCACGCTGCTGCTGCTGGGGTCGCGAAAGTAATCGGCAATCAGGGAGGTATAGGAGATTTTTCTCTATCCCCTACCTCCTTCTCCCACTCTCCCTTTTTCTTTCCCTACTGCTGCTGCTGCTTCTTCTCGTTCTTCTTCCCATCAGCAGCGTATCGATGCGACGAATGGCTCTCTGCTGCTCATCCGGGGTAAGTGGATATTTTCCCCCGGGCACGTACTTTCATGGAGCACGGGATCGATTAATTTTTTTTCATCCTCCTCCTCCTTCTTCTTCATCGTTTTTCTGCTTCGTTTTTTCTTTTATGGAGCGCTGCTGTTTTATAGAGACGCACGCTGAAGCTGATCAAAGTGCCAATCGGGGACAAATGAGGAGGAAGTCGTTTGATCAATAGTGTGTGTGTCTTTTCGTCTTTGTATATGTTTGTGTGTATGTATGTATTTTTAAATAGTTCGATGCTCAAGGAGAAAATACACCTTCGTTTAATTTTTATGATAGAAAGATTTTTTTACATAGTTTGAGAGATGATGAGATTGCCGTTTGATGTGCTTACGATATTGAAATGATTAATGGTTGGAAAATAACTTTTGTCATTTTCTTTCATTTTTTTTTTCATTTTTTTTCTTTATTAGAGTTTAAATGAAATTAATTTTTAAAATAATAAATTATTTTATTTTTATACTCGCTCTAATGCTTTAATTGTGGTCGTCTACTGATGCATAATTAAAATTTTTTATTGTTTTTTAAAAATTATTTTGAAATGTAATTTGTTTATAATATTATTATTTGGTCTGGTAATTTAAACTATTAATTAAAATTTGAAATTTGGTTACTATTATTTGAAAAATAATAATTAAACTGTTTTAAAATCGCTATTATAGTCTGTTAATTTTGTTAAAATTTAATTTAACTTAATTCAAATTAAGCATGCCTTCTAAAATATTGTTGGGCAAACAAACACTTTGGTCATATTTATTCTAGTAGAATGAAAATTTTAAGCCACGAGTATATTAAATTTATAAACATTATATTATTGTTGCTCGTAAATAAATACCAAATTATGATTATTGCATAAAATTGTTAATAAGATTATGCTGACCCAATAAATTTTGACACATATAGGTACATTATTTTAAATTCTTTCATTGTAAATATCTATTTTTCATATTTTAAAGTATTATTATGAGCTTTACATTTATGAGTGATGTAATACACGCGTGTGCATCCATATATACTAGTATATTACAGTAGTTCATAAACCACTTACGATAAGTCAGCTTAACTTTACCCAAAACTTTTCTCTAACTGTCTTAATTGCACATCAGAATTTCACTGAAATTCAGAAACTTATTGAACTAAGTTTAAATTTTTAAAAACTATAATAAATTCATTATTACTTTCAAGTTTTAAAAGCAGATCTGCAAACAGTTTTTTAAAATTAAAAAAAAAAAATTAATTATAACTCTATCTATTAAAATTCAAGACTAGACAACTTAAAATAAAGTTAAAATACAGTTATAATAATGTAAACAAAAAACTGTGTAGTAACATTATGCCAGATTGTTTTAAACAGAATCGATTAGCTTATATTCAGCCATACTTTCACCTATAAGCACTTAATTTCCTAAAATAGATTCTTGAAATGTAATTAGTCATTTAACGACATTATCAAAATTTTGAATCAGTCAAATTTAATTAAAAAACAATCGTTCTTAAAAATCTTGAGAATATATACGTACTTCAGATCTATTCCAGATTGCAGTTTTAGCAGAAGCAAGATAAGCTAGATATTAGCCTTAGAAAGTAAAGGTGGCAAACCTTACGCTTTAAAGGCGAGTCTCTCGTGTACATGTATAGGTATGCAGCTTACACACCTATACGTCGTCGGGAGTTTATAGCCCTGCTGTCGCGCGAGACAGGCTGACTACGACGGGTGTATAATAATTTCAGCTCCGGCGTGGCCCAGCCGACTCACGTCACCCACACTACCTACTACTCCTGCTCTCGCGAGAACAAAGAGCTGTGTATAGTCCGCGACAAAGACGCAATCCTCATCCCCTTCCCTTACCTTTCTCTCACTCTTACGGCTGGTTGAGATACGCGGATGCGTCCACGAGCTAAACCGGAAAACTGAATCTGCAGTCCCGCTGTGTGACGTTTCGCTGTGGGTGTGCATATGGTTTTGCACTGTACAGTAGAAGAGAAGATTGATTGGCTTACAATGCTATGTTTGTACACCGCGCGTGTATGTATGTGTGTACAAGAATGGAGATGCTGAGCATCAGGACGACGTTCCTTTAACTGCATGTATGAGATAGGAAGTTCAACTCTTTGCATTCTTGAAAAAATGAGGATGATAGCACTGCAAGCTCTTTGCTCTGCAAAGTTTAAAATCGTGCTTGATGTTTTCCATGTTTGGAATTGAAAGCTGAGTGGCTTGATTGAACGATCTTTGGACGAGTCAAAGTCCAAGGATTTTATACGAGAGACGCCCATATCATACCAATTTTGTAAACCCCAAAATGAATAAGAAATGTATATCCTCGGGCGAAGACTGTTAAACTTTTGTGGCCGTATACAAGACCGATACACGCATATAAAAAGCAAACTACTCTACCATGAATTTGCGAGTTAAAGTTTGTAAGCTTTAACCTATACGCGTTTGGGGAATAATCCACGTTTTGGACTTCTCGAGTATGCTAGTTTACTTTTTACGCCCTCCTATATCGTCGACTTAACAACGGCAATAAACGCAATTTCGAAATTCTGCGTTGGAGAGACCGATGAAACAGGGTCTGGATTCGCAAAATCGAACGCTCGAACACCGTTGTTGAGCTGTTAAACTTGTTGGGAAGAATGAACCTTTTGTATATAAGAAAAGTCAGCTTGCGTGTGCCAATGCCACTGTTTTCTCTTCTTGCGATGAATTGGACTGCGTGCAGGAAGCCCATGAAAGAAATAAAATAAAATAAAATAAAATAAAAGATTGCAGAAGCGCATTCAACTCAATAACTCGGCTCGTGCACTCTTCTACTTTTCATCCTACTGCCAGTTGTTTTTTTTCTTTTTTTTTTCGTAGCGACGATACACGAGAGCAAAAGGAATGGACGAGAAGCACTTTGGACGAGAGCGAGGTAGTAAACCGTCATTTAGTGCTATGGCAGACGGACGATTTTGAAATGGCGATCCGGAAGCGCCAGTAATCGTCGTAACGGGAGCTTCAGCAGCAGCAGCAGCAGTGAGCAAGACTTTGCGAATAAGCTACAGCAGCAGTAGCAGCAGCCGGTCGCTCTTTTTTTTTACGACGTCTTGCGAAAAGCCCCAGGCTGTTTTATCACTCCTACTCTTCTACTGCTTCTTCTTTTCCGATGCTACTTCTCCTTTTCTTTTTCTTTTTTTATTTTTTTTTTTTATTGACGTCCTTCGACTGCTTTTCGGTTTTATCGTGCTTCGAATTCTTAGCTTTTTACTTGGAAAATCCAGTGCAGCAAAATGAAATAAATCTGAATGATATACGCATATTTTTTTTTTTATAGACATACACACAAGAGAGCATATGCATTACGAGATTTTGGATTGGTCCATCAAGCGCGTTCACCTGTATAAAATATAAAGTAAACCACGAAATTTTTTTTTTAACCGGACTGTATTTCAAAAGAATTGTAAAAATTTTTTACATTTCTTTCGTTCAACCAATATAGCTTTTTCCGACAAAACGAATTGTTATCGCTTTTATTCGTATGGTTACTTTTGTAGTATCATAGCAGAAATATATCAAACAATTCGTCGAGGAAATTGCATAGTTTTCCATTGATCGATTTTTCTTGCGGAAGGGAAAAACTATTTGAAAAAAGAAATTCTTTTTCGGCATTTGGAAATATTCGCCATCGGTTTTTATTGTTACTAGTCAATTCTAACCTCTGGTGCTTCATTCTAACCTATGCCTGTACAGATTATGTTGCATTTTTTAATGTTATAACTTTTACAAGTAAAATAAAAATAATATATACATATATCTTAATACCTACATCACGACTTTTAATTTTTTGCAATCTTTTATAATTACATTTTTTTAATTCTATTATAGCCGTGATATGCAAAATACGTGATCAGCTTGAATCAATCATAATCAAGTCACGTAATTATCGCAATGAGAATAGATTGATGACAGATCCATCATATCATTCTTTTACTAAAAAAAGAATCCTAGAACAAGTTTTGTGTTGTTTATAAATAACTCTTTATTCATGATGTTAAATATAAGGTTTTTTTAAAATTATAAAATAACTTTATTAAATATTTTTTGTAATAATTTTTTTTTCTCTTTTTTCAGGTAAGTGGACACAAAAATCATTGCTCTAATAACATATTATGTTGAATTTTCATTATGTGTGAGTACTAAAAGATTATATAATTTTACTTGAATGTTAAAAAGTGCATTTTATTCTACATTATTTTAACTATTTGCATCACATTATTTTGTTTTTTAAACGCGAATTTTCATTACAATTTAAGTTTAGAAAACAAAATAATAGTAACTTATGCACAGTAATTAAAAAACACAAATAATTCTATTTTTGAAAATGCTTAGTTAAAAAAAAAATTAATCGCAAAATTATAATGCCATCAGAAAGTACACAATCAAATCCACAAAAAATATTTCTTCAAAATGAAATTTGTCCAAAACGAAAAACCCTTAAAAAAGATAATGCGACAAATATCATTCGACCTGAGAATAAAACTGGCCTTAAGGCAAACGCATTTTCCCAAAGAATTTTTTCTTCTCTTATTTTCCCACACCAAAATCCATTCTTCCTTATACTACTGTCGGTTCGTAACTGCTGGACCTTTTCTATACTGTAGAGTTTGCCTAAGGGCATCATTCCTGTTGATTGTGCGAAGATCATATTGGGTATTGGTAGGAAATTGTATTTATTCTTGTTGGTCGCTCTTGTAGCTGTAAAAATATGAAAATGAATCTACATCAAAAAAGTATATTTTTTCGTATTGGATTTTTATATTTTGTGAGTAGCAAGATTCAAGAAATTGAATCTGTTGTGTTACATTGCTATGTTTATTTTGTCGTAAATCGTGTAGAAAAATTCTCTGATAAAAATCTTTTACTTATATTAACATTAATCAAATTGTAATGATAAAATATAACATTTTTATTAACACATTAGTATTTTTCATAGTAATTTGTATTAAATCCATAAATAAGATTACATTTTTTTCAAAAATAATTTTTTTTGTTTAGTCATCGAATTGAAGGAGGGGATGACCCCCATACCAAGAGTTACTCTAAACGTAAATATAATTTATAAAATAATTGGATACGCAACACGTAACGACATTTTGAAAGTGAAATAAGTAAGCGCAGGCAAGTAAGCAATGAGTACGCCGAAGAGGACGACTCGAATTCCTTTACCCAGGGACATCCAGCTTCGAACTTCATTCATTAAATTCAAATAGGAAGACGAGATTGCGAAACGCGCTTGTACTTAAAGTTAAGACGCGAAACTCAACTTTCTTCACAACTAAGTTAGAGACGTACACTTTGACTCCTTTGTAACAATTTATTTTAGATTTTCCGATCCGTAAGGCATTGCGCAAATATATATTATATATATATATCCTTAGTAATACTGACATTACGACAAATTCATCCAATTTTTCAAGTAACTTGAATGAAAAAAAGATAAAAAAAAATGAAACGAATAAGCTTATCGCAAAAATCCATTACCTTTGCTAATCTCCAACAAAGCTGCACTTTTCAGATCAAAAAAATACGATTGGTGCAAGGTGTCGAGAGCGCTGAGTGAGGTATACTAAAGAGTTACAGCGTTGTTACTAACTCCCAAGAGACGGGCGCACAATTTGTCTTGCCTGTACACGTTTTAACCCTGCGACCCTCTCTGACCCAGTCCTCGATTGTAAGCAGCTTCGATTCCAAAGTCATCGCTCACAAAAGAATCCCTTTAGTAAGGACCGTTTCTCAATTCGTTTCAAAGAATGATCGAATGATCGAAAGGAAGACTATAGGTTTTGCAGTAATATCGGACTTTTCGAGAATGAGATATAGTTTGATACTCATTTCTCAAAATCTGCACAATCCGATGCGTCCGCGCATCTGTGTTTAGAAATGAAACGATAGTCCTCGGGCTCCCTTAAAAGCGCAACAGCAGCAGCAGCAGCAGCAGCAGTAGTAACACGAGTCTAAGCGAGAAAAGCGCTACAGTACGACGGATATCGATCCCAAAGAGAGGCTCCTAGCTTAATCTCTTTTTCCTTAAAGCTGGAACTAGCGATACGACGACGACGACGCGCTAGATTGAAAAGCCGATCGCTCTTCTTGCCCCGCTGCTCCTGCTGCTGCTGATGCTCGACGCAACGAAGGATTGGAATTTGTGTCGCGCGACACGCTCTGAGAGAGAGTTGGATAGAAGAAGATGGGGAAGAAGAGGCTTCTTTTAGCCTGATGAGACTGTTACGGAAAATTGCACGCCGCGCCACTTCTATAATCCTATCCCCCCCCCCCCCTCTACCGAGCTGTATATACATACTTTAGCGCTCGTTATTTAAGAGCGAATAACTTGAAAGTTTGCTCTGACAAGAAACTCCCCCAAGACACTTTGGGGAGAAGACGAGAGGATATGGCTCTGCATTGCGAGAGCTCGATTTTCAGATTATAATCTTGTTCCCGGTGACAATCTGATTTTACTCACAGTTTTATTGCGTTTGTTATTTATATCGAGTATCGGAAAATTCTGCGATTGATGTTTCGCTTATTTTCATGTTAATTGTCTCATTTAAATCGTGCTAATGGAAAATTTCTTAAACTTTTTGATAAAATGATAAAAAAAATGAAAATTAACCTTGTTTGTTTATAATATTGCTCTTTTTTGATGGAAATTAACAAGCGGTTAAAATTTAGTTTTGCCAAAAAAAATGTGCAGAAGACAATTCGAAAGAATCCTATCATCGTAAAACACTTGGTAATTTAAGAGCTTTACTCGCGGCAAACCGCTTCTTATCCAAGCAAAACCTGCTCATTATTAATTCCGAGCAATGCTGTGGTTATCATTTTGTTTTTTCATATTTCTCCCCTTAAACATAGAGCTGTAAGTTCTCGCTCCGTACGGTAAAGTTTTATTCGCTGACAAAGGGACGCGAGTAAAATCGGAGCAAAAAAAAAGTAGGAAAAAATTTCGTCACAGACTGTGGTGAACGCGAGACAAAAAAGAGAAAAGTGCGATACTTGGATGAAAAGCGCGAGGCAAAAAGAATACGCGTGGTAGGTTCAGGTAAAAATAAGAAAAGAAAGAAAAAAAATTGGCGAGAGACAAAAAGCGGAAAAATAACGAGATACATGGAGTTGCTAAAGCGCGAGTGTACTATACTCTGAACGAGACCCGGGAGGTTCTCCGCTAATTCTCGAACACCCCCTTCCCAACCTCTCCGCTGACCCTTACCGGACCTGCTGCTTCTGCTGGTTTACATTAAAAATATTTTAATATTATGCAAATATGATTAAGCGTACCATCCGTGCTTTCTGTTTTTTTTTTTTTTTTATATCCTCGCTTACCAACTCTAGGTAGTATAGGGTTAACCGCGAGGTCAGATAAGTCGAGAGACCGTAGAGAGATGAAGAAAAGTTGGAGGAGGAGGAGGAGGTAGGGGGATGTTAAAACAAGACCTGCAAGGAGGAAAAGCGTTATTTTTCTCCCTTTGACAAAATATTTTCCGAGAAATTCCGATAATAGGGAAAAACGGACGAGGATGACTTTTTTTATTATTATTTGGACGTTTTTTCTTCTCCAACCGCTAAGGGATATCGGAGACGAGGTAAAAGGAATCTTTAATACCGCAACTATGCGTATTGTCGGGTACTTTGCGAAGGCCTTCAAGCGCGTCTGTGTCGGACCTTGCATTTATAAGTTATTGCATATTTTGCGGACGACGGAATTTTTATCTTTCTTTTTTTATTTTATTTTAACGATATCTCCTTCGCGTATATTCTCTTATTCGAGAAAAATGATCTAGTTATACTGCGATATTTATTGATTGAAGATTACTTTAATTTGATCGGTTGGATTATTGCTTCTGTTAAAATGTCTATTATTTTATCGTTATTTTTATATGATCAATAAATAAAATGTAACTATAAATTACTTGAATTTTCAATGCGCGTAGTTTTATGTCTCCTCGCTTGTTTTGTGTTAACTGCGATGTAGATGATTATATTTAAATTTCCATCTTTTCAAAGCTCTGAGTTATATATAATTTTTAAATGAACAATTGATATTCAAATATGCCTATTATTATTTTTTTTTTAATTATTTATAACAAAGATAAATTGATAAAGTTTTTAGTGCTATAAGCAATTAAGGTATATTAATTTATCTCAACTTTTACTGCACTTCAAAAAAATATATATACATTAAGTTTATTCATACAAACCACGTGTTCTCTAGTAAAATGAAATGAGAAAGCAGAGAACAAAAAATCGAGTTCCAAACTTTATACCCGGAACAAATTGAAACGCTTCATTAGCCTTTCAACATAGCCATAAACTTCATTTCATATATAGCAGATAACTAGGTCCCAAAGACGAAAAAAAAAGAAGAAAGGTAAAAACCATCCTGACAGCATTTTTCTCTAAACTCCTATGGGAGCATAAGCAGTCAGCACATCACAGAATAGGTATATATAGTACTGTATACATCTATATAGATCATGCTATACAGTACAGGGATATAGAGCCAGTAATATCGCAGGACAGTTCATTACGCGAGCTCGCGCGGCATATTAGAATACCGGGAATAGCGGGTTGTTGGTTGTTGCTAGCGTGGTAGAAGAGAAGGAGGAGGAAGAGAAGGGCTTATCCGATATTCGACCGCGTGCGGGTATATATGTATACCAGTAGTATCGGCGCGCGCGCGCCATCGATACCCAAATATCTATGGGACACACGCATCTATATATCCGCGTATGGGCTATGTCATTGCAGCAGCAGTAGTAGTAGTACTAGTGATTTCGGCGCACAGCAATACAACCGATACACGCCAAATAACCACTGCTACCGCACCCAAGCCCAGCAATCTTCTCCTCCTCCTCCCTTTAATACACGTCTATACCTTCAATTTCGCTTATTGCTCGGTGAACTCGTGGATTCTCTCGCCCCCCCCCCCCCCTCTCCCCACTACCCCCCCCCCCCCCCCCCCCTCTGCTCTCGTAGTAGTATATGTATATCGGTATTTCCTTTCTCTCCTGTCTCATTACGCACTTGTCGAGCTGTACGAGCTTAACGAACCTTCGTGGTTGTCAGTTTCGTTTGAGGCTTCGTAATATGCGTAACTCGCTTTATTGATCTTCTATCTTGATTATGTACCTATGTTATATACATAGTTGCACATGGTTACATTGTCATCTCTGTTATTTTTTTTTTTTTTTTATTTTTATTTATAACTGCATATTAAATTCATAGAATAAAAAAAATTTATATAAATCATCATTACAACATAATATATGTTTCGTAAATATTTTTCATTTAAAAATATATATATAATATAAATCAGAAAGCGAAAGTATTATCAAAGCCACAGAAATCAGGTATAAAGAGAGAGAGAGAGAGAAAGCTCAACTTGTTTACATATTCCGCAATCCCCGAATGTACAGGGTATGTATTTCAGTAAGTGAAGCAAATTTCACTAGGTTTCATCTAAGAAGGAGAGAAACTTGGTACAGACGATACTGTTTGTATGAATGTATGTATGTATGTGTGTATACCGCGAGCTCGTGATGCAGGGAAAGCAAGTGCTACCACGTCTACGACGACGACAACTACGACTACGTTTGAAACACTTGTGAGTAGGAGTAGTGCAATCACTATTGCAGATACACACTCACATACATATATACTCTATATGCTGCCACTCGTATCCGATTGCCTGGTTCTCTCGTATACTCTACATTTTGCGGTTAGCTAAGACTCCTAACTCTATCTCTCTCTTACTTACTGTTAGTTTCCTTCGATGAACCTGTCGGCTTTTCCCTCCTATCGGACGCCTCATATACTGCTATATATACCCTTTCTCAAACTCTCTCTCTCTCTCTCCTCTCCCTCTCTGTCGTCGCGCATAAATTTGATAAACATGCAGAACAGACGCGCTGGTTCACTGTCGTTCCATCCGTTACAAGATCGTCCTTGCATATCGATTCTCTCTGTGTGTGTGGGTCTATGTAACGTTGTTATATAGCTTAGGTTGTAAAATAGAGTGAGAGAGAGAGAGAGCGAGTGAGTAGCTATTTGATAGTTTGTACTTGACAAAAGCTGCTTCGTTGCATCTTTCAAAAGTGATTGTTTTACGAAATGAGCTGGGTTTGTAACGACTGTTCCTTTTTTTAAATGAAAAATAAATATAAATCAATAAAAATAAATATAAAATTGATGTCGGCTTGAAATGGAATGTTGAAATTTAAATGTGCATGTGTACGCTTGTCAAAGTAAACATGAAAAGATAAAGAGGTAAACGAGTTTCAGTACAAAATGTGAATGACTAATCTGTTTGATTAATTGATTAAATTGTGTATTCTAGCGCTTATACGAGTACGTACTTTATATAGTGTTGAGTCAGATTTAGCTAATTGTGAAAAAAGTATAGGTATATTTATCGAAGGAAAATTATTATTGTTCATCTATTGTTAATTTCTTAATTTAGGAGTATTATTTAAGGAGGATTTGAATTACATAAAAATACTTATCAAAGTCAGGAACCAAAGAAATATATCAAATTAATTTTTTAACTCAATCACTGAAGATATTGTTATTGATCCAAATAATTAAAAAATTTTAACAAACGTTTTAACCATTAGTTTCTTCACCTCACTTAATTTTATCCGTACTTTTATTTGAAAAATAAAGATAAAGTTTCGCAGTTATATCCTCACACGTGATGTGTTATAAACATAGAATCGAAAATAACTATATTATAAATAAACAGTACTAACATTGGAAAAGCAGTAGAACGACTAAATCTCGTATCCAATAAATTTCTCATGAAGCGATAACGAACCGAAGAAACGATCCCCCTCCCAAGTCTGGCAAGGAATACAGTATTCGACACGCAGCTCTGAGCCGTAAAATCAAAAGAAGAAAAAAAAACAGTGGAGAAAAGGCAAAGAGGAGACTACTATAGCTACGCATCTGAAACATCGAGAAAGCAGCAAGAGGGTCTTTCGCATCGTTGTCGAACGAATACAAAAATACGACGAGCTGCTTGTTGTTGTCGCGCCTCGCATATATATCCCAAGGTTTACAGAAGATGGGAGGAAAAAAAAAGGATCGCAAGTCCTATTTGCCTCAAGAGCCTCGTGTTCTGCACGAGTCGCTCGTTGTATACAAGAGCATGGATCTCTCAAGTGGGAGGATGTAGTGCTCTCTCGTTGAAACAACGTCGGTAACAGCATCATTTTTGGAATGACGATGAAGACGCCAAGGAGTAAATGTGTGTGTATGTGTATTTTCAAGAGAGAGAGAGAGAAAAAAAAAGATAATCTGTGGATATGGTTATGTGTGTGTGTGTGCGTATGCTGCGGGTGAGATGTGTGTGTTATTTTTGGACGACCTACCACGCGCGCTATCTTCCGAAATTAAGAATTCCCGCGCGAGCGCCGCCTGTATATACTTACTTGGGATTGGATTGGAGCTTGGTTTCGAGTTTGTATTTTTGAAACTGCTGCGCGTGCTGAATTCCATGGCAAGCTGGATAAATATATATGTTCTTTGGTGTTAATTAAATATTTAAGTTGACTTGGGGAGGGAAAAATGTAGCGAGGAAATAAATAGGTTTTCTTTTTCTTTTTTTGAGCGAGTGTGGTTGGAAGAGGCTGATATGTAGCGAGTATATGTAATGATTGCTTTAGTTTTCTTTCTAAATTGATTGTACTGAATAATTTATTTTAGAAATATGCTGTGTGTTATGAATGAAAATAGTATTGGTATTTTTGGATGATTGCTTGCTGATTTGAAAGCTTTAATTATCTTTTTAATTTAGTTTTCTTTTTCTTTACAAGAAAATTTTCTAATTTTTATTTTAAAATTAGTGAGTTCTACAAAATTGAAAGTAACTTTTCTACAAAATTTATAGTATTAATAATCCTTTAAATTATTATTTTTTTTCTTATATTTCTGGTAAATTGTAATCAAGTTATCAATAATAAGTAATTGCAAAAGTAGTAAAATATAGAAGCTTTTAGAAATAATAAAGTTTAAAAAATTATTGTCGTTCTCTGGGATTTCTGTTCACACAATTCACGATTTTCAAAGCTACACTGACTTTAATCGTGCAAGTTTCACAGCTTGCGCTATAATACTAGATCTCTCTGATACATAACTTGAAACTTTCTTCATAATCCCTTGCCTCTTCATTATACCATTGCAGCTGTGCAGTTTGATTAAATTTTCGACATTCATTTTAAATTTACAAAAGCCGATCTATATATATAAGTGTAAGAGTATCGCAAATAACGACGTTAATCAAAAATGAAAAAGATAAAAGAAAGATGATTGTTTTAATTTAATATAAGTCTGCTGCAATGCAACATTTACAGATTAATGATGTTCTCATACCCATCGTTTCGCTTTAGCCATAAGATCGATTTCACCAGCAGGTAAAAAAAAAGGCAGCAGCAGTGCCTGTAGAAAAGCCGATAAACCACTAAAGCAGCGCATCTAAACAACGCACGCGCGCGCGCGCATCGATGAGCCAAACTATACGCAGTCGGAATTCATCGAAGCACACTTCATTCACGCTGCGCTACCTCGAGCGACTCGCATGATCGGATCTACTGCTGGCGCTGCTGCTATGCAGTAGTCTTGGCTTCTTACTATGCAGCTCGTGCTGTCATCCTGGCCACCCTCCTCCTACATACCCACATTTAAGCTCTACTCGTGCGAGAGAAAAGTATCGAGCGCGGCTCCGTTACGGGCTTCCGATCACGACGAAGACGACGACGACGACGCGCGATTTCGAATTTCGAAGGGCCGCACGTTTCTTTCCACGAAATCGCGCACACCCAACCATTCGCTCACTCGTTTTGTGCTAGCTTGGAGCTCGTATTTTTTGTTCTTATCAAGTTGGGCATCGAGAGTTGGTCGAATGGATTGCTGCGAATAAGGCGTTATTCTTGCTTATCGCTTTTGCAGCTTTCATGGGTTAAGGGACGGGGAAGGTAGGGTGAAAGCTTTGTAATGCTGGAAATAATTCTTTTTTTATTGAATTTGTATGTGATCCTGTGGAAATGTGTGTTTTTGGACAATTTTGAATTGGAGTAATATTGGTATACATAAACAGTTTTAAAAAATGTCTGGTAATAGGGTGAGATTGTATGGTAATTATATGCGATAACAAACAAGTATTCAAGTTAATTTTAAGTTTAATTCTTATTGAAATTTTGTTGAATGGTATCAAAAACGTAATAATTAAATTCATGGACAGTCCATAACAGCAAAATTAAAATTTTCACTCAAAATCTCAAAATATGCTTAATTTATAAAAAATTCTAAAATTTTTCCGAAAATAAAACAATCAAAATAATCAACAAAATAATTCGCGTGCAAACAAATAATCTAACACAATGTATACAATTTTACCTACATCAGCGTCAAAAGAGCAAATATATTATGCCTCAGCTCGTTATTTCACAGCAAATATCTTATATATAACACGACTCGTCAAACTTTTCCTCGGTAGATGCTCAGCTCGCTTGACGTTTATATCCACAGATCTGAGCTAAACGAGATGTAGACAGCTACTTTTTCGGCATATAGATATAGATATTCAATTAAGATCAATCTTCTTCCCATACGAAAGAACAACAATAACAACAGCGAACTTAGCAGTAATAGCGATGATGACTTGATGAATCTCGAATCAATCTTGCGTAATTCGCTTGAGTCGACGAATCTAGGTGTAATAAATCCGCGTCGTCTTTTTGACGATGAGTATACTACTTTAGCACGTGTGTGGTATATATACTTTATAACGGAGTAACGCGCGAGAGATGGAAATCAGCTCCAAAGGCGGAGATCCTCGCGCGCAAAAAGGTACCCAGACCAAAGAAGAAAGAAGGAGGAGGAGGAGGAGGAAGACAGCCGTTAGGGAAATCAAATGGCCTTGCGCGCCCACCACTTGTGAATCTCCGCGTGCGCTGTATAATATAAAAGGGAGGGTTCGAGAGTGAGTGAGTGAGAGGAGTTGGTGGAAAGGTGATAGCGGGTCGTCGCGACCGGACGAATTAAGCTCTCGTATATTCGCCGAGGCTCTTTCTCTACTCTACTCTACTCCACTCGGCGCCTATGGCAGAGCAAGTAGTAGAGCGTCAGTCGAGTGGCGGGTAATTGCCGGGATCACGGAAGAGCCACCGCTCCCGTATATACCACACCACCACACACATACGACCAGACACCTACATAAACTTATACGCACGACTCTCATCCCTCTTCTTTAGCGCACGCGCGGCCTACGTATGTATAGGCTTCTTTATTATTTGCGGACGGCCTCCTCCTCCTCCTCCTCCTCCTCCTACAGCCGCCGCTGGCTTTGCTTCCGTGCGACCCGGGAATTTTCGTCCGGAGTTAATGTTGGGCTTGAGGAAATTATTGGAGACTAGCCCAGGCGCGAGATATGCCCGCAGCTCGCTGAAATAGCAGACTACACTCTGTATTATATACCCTCTTCTATATACATACGGATTGCCCTAAAGCTGGAGCTTGGTTTGTCGTTGAGTTACGATATCCGGATGGCTTATTTGAGAATCTAGGATTTTTATGGATTATTATTTTTTTTACTTTTTTATAGTTTGTTATTTATTGATTTTTGAAGTTATTTTAATTCTGACGATGGTGATGGTTTATATTTAGTTTTTATACAGATTGGTATTAGGATTAATTCAATAGAGATTGATATTATTAGTTTAATTTTTAATATTTTAATTTAATCATCATTATTAAACTTTAATAATTGAATATTATGAAACAGAAATAAATGTGCAAATATTGGAAGTTTGCCTAATTTTAGCAAATAATTTAATTATTTGAAATAGTTTTCCACACACTCACAAAATCAGAAGTGCAAAAGATTATATTTAATAAGTAATTTTATCACGCGCTATTTAAAGTTTGAATAGTCCTCATTAGTGCTCAAATACCACAGTTTGTTAAAGATAACATTGTTATTATTGCAGTTTAATTGAAAGACTTTTCTTCATTAACCAAAGATTACGATCTTTTATACTTAAAAAAAAAAGTCTTCTTTACGAGGTTTTAAACGAGCTAAAACGCCATAAAGTCTCAAGAAGCAAGGGAGAGAAAGAGAGAGAGAGAAAAAATGATGATCCTCATAAAAATAGATATCGTTTCAACAAGAAAGTCCTCTTAAAGTGCTTTTTCCTAAACATAGCATTTACGAGCATTACTTATATAAAATCAATGTGAAAAATACTCTACTCCACTATATCGCAGATTTTCCAGCAAAATCTCATTGTATGTCAGTTTCGTCCCAGCAATGCATTTAACTGTCAAGTCGTAAAAAATATAAATCACGCGTAACACGATGGATCAAAACGTTAATTTCTCTCCTCCCCTGCACGCACACAATAAATCGTGAAATACGAGCCCAAGTCGGCTCGTTGTCGCGTCGAAGCAATCGATAGCCGATAATACGGGAGCTTTCGTGTTAGAGGAGGTGGAGGAAAAAGAGGCAAGGAGTTTGAAAAATCAAGCCGATTGTCAGAGTGAGTTTGAGCCGTTCTCTCTCTCTCTCTTTCTCTCTCTGCTGGTTCTCTAATCTTTTTCTCGTATAATTTCCACATCCCCAAGCGCAAGCCGCTTATCTGCCGCGGGAGGAGTCTACTTGGTATAACGCTATATATACATACTCTCTCTCTCTCTCTCTCTCTCTCACCCTCATAATGACTCTACTCTACTCTACTCTCGACGTCTCGACTCGAATTTCAAAGCTGCAAGATGAATATCGGAAA